>VWPU01005039.1:0-98696 GCA_013398955.1 Callaeas wilsoni | reverse complement strand
GCTAAAATCCGAAGGCATCAGTGGGGTGCCAGGAGACAAGCCAAGGGGAGAGGTCAGGCCCGTGACCAGGTGGCTGGGAAGGGGCTGGAGCCCCTGAACCACACTGCACTGCTCAGGAGCCTGTGCTCGGAACAGCTGGAGCTGGAAGGCCGTGGGAGAAGGTGCTTCTCAGGAGATGTTCGCTCTCCCAGGATTCAGTGGTTGGAACCCGCCCTGGCAGACCCAGATCCCTCGGGAAGGAGATTCAGAGCTGATGAAATAGTCCCGCAGTGATTTAACTTTTCACTCCGTAGAATCACAGAATCATAAAATGGTTGGAAGGGTCCTCAAAGCTCATTTCATTCCACCCCCTGCCATGTGCAGGGACACCTTCCACTAGCCCAGGTTACTCCAAGCCCTGTCCAACCTGGCTTTGGACACATCCAGGGATCCAGGGGCAGCCACAGCTTCTCTAGGCACCCTGTGCCAGGGCCTCACCACCCTCAAAGACAGGAATTCCTTCCCAGTATCCCATCCATCCCTGCGCTCTGGCAGTGGGAAGCCATTCCCTGTGTCCTGTCCCTCCATCCCTTGTCCCCAGTCCCTCTCCAGCTCTCTTGGAGCCCCTTTAGGCCCTGGAAGGGGCTCTGAGGCTTCCCCGGCACCTTCCGTTCTTCAGGCTGAGCAACCCAAGTGGTACCTGAGCCAGGAGGGGATGCAGGGGGAATTACAGGGCTGAGGGCAGGAGGATGCAATATTTGCTGTCACACTGAGCCACGAGTGTGGCACGCTTCACTCGGGTCAGCCTCTCCAGGAGCAGCACAGCAAAGCCTGGGCTAAGCCACTGACTCCATTTTGGTTTTTTTCTTTTCTTCTGCTATAAAAACAGGAACATTCCGTGATGGATTATAGGACTTAGACAAGCACATGGAGCCTATGGAGGGAATAAATTCAGCGGGAAGGTTGAGTACCAGGAGTCAGAGCATTGACTGACATGAAATTGGCTTTGGTGGAACTGTGCTGATTTATTGCAGCTGAAAATCTGAGCTGAGGTGGGAAGGAGCAGCCAGCAGAGAGGCATGGACAAACTTCCCTGCTGGAGAGTGCTGCAGCTTTGGAGCACGGGCCCAGGGTGGCATCTCTGCCTCCAGGGCTTTTCAGGGCTTATTTAGTCAACAGGAACCAGGAAAATCCCATTTCACGGAGCAGGGGATCACAGACCCCCAGACATTCTCCCCACCAGCACCGGTGTGATTCCTGACCCAGGGTGTCTGGTTTGCTCCTGAAGGGCACAAGTGCCACTTTTCCCCTGTTGGCTTGTCTCCAGCTGTGCCAGGAGGGTGGGGGCACCCAGCACGGTCAGCTGTCCCCTTGTCGAGGCAGAGACCCCTGTGGTCCTTCAGCCACCCCTGCTGTGACCACTGACCCCCGAATCCACTGCCACACCAATAATTAACAGTAACAAACCCTTCAAAGAGCTGATGGGTGGCCAAAACGCACCGAGGGACTTTCACCCCTCTTTCAGGGGCGCAAGAGTGGGGCTGGGGTCCCGTGGGCTGGACAGTGAGAAGCCCAACACAGCCAGGGTCTGCAGGCACTTGGCCTCTGCAGCTGGGAAATAGCTCCAGAAAGGCTCATGGCTCTGGAGGTTTTTGGGAGGCTCAGCTCCTCAGTGCCCAAGGCTGCAATAGGGAAAGGAATCTGAAGCAGCATTGAATTTCGCTGGGATCTGAGCCCCATTCCCCTCAGGGCCTTTTCCAAACCCCCAGAAGAAGCCAGCAGAAGCAAACACAGCATTTATCAGGAGCAACACTTCCCACAGGCTGGGGCTGGCACCTCAAAATACTGCCCCCAGGGCAGCCAGCTCACCAGGACACCTTTCACCACGAGGCCGTGCACTCACAGACCTGCTGCTGCTAATTACCCTTGATATTAATGCTGTCAGGAGCTCCTAAGCCTGTAATTAGAAGCAAAAAGAGGAGATGGATAGGTGGCAGAGGGAAGACTGGGAAGCACGAGCTGCTCCAGGTCAGCGGGCGGGCCGGAGAGCACGTGCAACGAGAGACCTTCATGAGCATCATTAATCTGGAGCCTTTAATTGGGAGTTTGGAAGGAGCCTTTCCCATCTGTCTTCAAAGAAGGAGGGCCAGAGCTGCCCCGAGGAGCTGGAGCAGGGTGACCAGCAGCCCCTGCGAGGCTGGCCGGTGCAATGAGTTCCATCTTCCCTCTCTGCAAGCAGTCTCCTGGACGAGGGATGCAGTTCACAACCTGCTCCTGGCCCTCCTGTGCTGGCTCAGCCCTGCAGCCCCGGGGGAGGATGAATTTCCATCGCTGCTTTCAAGGCGTGCTGCTGGTTATTGCTTACCACTGTATCAGCCATCAAAGTTCCCATGAAAACACTGAATAGGACACAAATTGCAAATTAGGCTTTAATTAGAAGCTGGCACCTGCTTTCTGACCAAGAAATACAATGAAGACGTCTATATGTTGCTATGGCAGTCCAGAAACATAGATTTCTGTTTCAGGACCCTTTGAAGACAAATTTACTCAGCACTATAAACTTGTATGCCAAAGTGATTAACACTTTAATGCTAATATCAAGCTGGACCAGTTACACACATTTTATTCATTAGAAGGCATCATTTTTCAACTGTGTCTTATCAGTATGTAAATGAGATTTTGACTCAGTCATTGTCTGCTCCCAAAAGCGCAGCCAAAGTGAATTCAATTAATGCGATTTACATCCCAATGTGACACGCGAGGCTGTGCCGGGCGTGATAAGGGAGCCAGATGGGAGCTGGGCTCCCGGCACAGCCCTGCCATCACCCTCCTCCTCCTCCTCTTCCTCCTCCTCCCGGCCCCCCGTCTTTGCTGGGCACCCCCGGAACAAAGACACGCAGCCAACTCCAACCCAAACCTGCGTTTCCCCCTCCCGGATGATTGTGCTGGCAGGGGAGACCCCGTCCCCTGCTGCCTCTGGAGCCACTGCAATGTTTAAAAACACGGCAACGCCTCCACTGCCAGCCCAGGATCACGTCAGCGTAATTGGGGACAAACTCCAGCCTTTCTTCTTCTTCTTCTTCGCTCAGTCGAGCCTTACAGATGTGCAGAACAGCTGGTTAAGCAGCTTCCCACTGCAAGGGCAGAACCTCACGAGATCCTGGCTTCCTCCTTAACAATCCCTCTGGCTTTTCCCTGATTTGGGCCAGACTCCTGATCCTCCTGATGCCTGGAGGACGCCTTCTTCCAGTTCTGGCCCTGCCGCAGCCCCGGATTTCGGTGTGAACACCGAGGCAGGATTGATGTGCACAGGCTCGGGCGCTGCTCAGCTGGGAAAAAGGGAAAAAGGGAAGCAGGACACTCCTTGTCCCNGCAGAACCTCACGAGATCCCGGCTTCCTCCTTAACAATCCCTCTGGCTTTTCCCTGATTTGGGCCAGACTCCTGATCCTCCTGATGCCTGGAGGACGCCTTCTTCCAGTGCTGGCCCTTCCCCAGCCCCGGATTTCAGTGTGAACGCCGAGGCAGGATTGATGTGCACAGGCTCGGGCGCTGCTCAGCTGGGAAAAAGGCAAGCAGGACACTCCTTGTCCTCTGTCACACTGCTCAGCATCCCTGCACGTGGTGCTTCAACCAGAAACCTGAGTTTCATCTCAGAGATCAGGATTTTTCCATGGCCCCCTCAACTCTTTGACACCTGTTTGGCCAGAGCTGGGAAAGCACAGGCTATCAACCCCTCCTGGGAACGGCCTCACGGGCATTTTGCCAGCACCTGGTCAAAACCAGAATGTGTTGAAGCCTGAGAGTCATCCCAAAACCCCTAAAACGAGGCCCAGTGCCTGCTCTTAAACACAGGAACTTACCCAAAAGTGCTACTGATATACATAGTAGGTGCAAGAACACACACCCAAGAGCCTGAGAGTTAAAAAAGAACCTTTTCCTCAAGTGACTGAGCTTCACGTGGGAATTCAATGGGTGTTTCTGCCCTTGCTCGTGCCAGGACACTGTGTGGATGCTCCTTGGCTGGAGGTTTGGAGGGCTGGGTGTGAGGCTGAAAGCCACCGCTGCCAGGCCAATTTGTTCACAGGGTAATACATTTTCTGCTGAAGGGATGAGCCCATGCTAAAATTCCCAGAGCAGGCAGCATTTATTGTTTTATTTACCTAAGGCTGCTTGTATCCAGGTAAAGCACTGAAGTCTCTCCCGGTCCCAGTGCTTGCCCAGCCCAGGTGGATGCCCCGTTTGAGCACAGGGTGGGTCCACAAGGTAAATGCAACACGTGGCTCTGAGCAGCACCCAGCCCGAGCTGGCAGCCCTGGCACAGCTGGGAAGCAGCAGTGGAGCAGAGCCCACTCATCCATGAGAGTTAATTAATCCGGGGAACGTGCAGCCCTGCTGCCAGGCTGCTTGGGGAGAACAGGGAGAGCAGAGTGGTGATGGTGCTGCTGCACCCGAGGGCCATCCACCCTCCTGCCTGCAGCAGGGAGCTGAATCTGTGCCCCGTGTCCCCGAGCTCACCCTGCCCGCTGTGCCCTCCATCCCTCGGGGTCCCGGCCCTGCCCCTCCTCTCTCACTCCCCAGACTGACTCTCATTTTCTGTGGTTGCACAGCTCATTTTCATGGCTGCACAGTGCAAGGTGGGAAAGCTTTCCCAGGCGCATCCCTGTGCTGCTGGCTCCCCTTCACCTCCCACCCAGGCACGGATGTTCATCCCCTCCCTCCCAATATTCCCTGGCCCATTTCCCCTCCTGCATCCCCATCTCCACCCCACCCCGATCTCAGCATTTTCCCCACAGCAATCTCCCCATCAGCAGCGATCCATCCCTGCTCCATTTGGGTTTCCAGGCATAGGTTTGGCTGGGCAGAGCCCTTGTGCTGAGAACCACCAGTAAATCATTGTGTGCCCCCTTTCAGCCAGCCAGCACTTTGCTCTCCGTGAGCACAGTTAACCTTTTTCCACAAATGAAACATTCCAGGACAATTATTCACCTTGGCAGAGCGATTGTGGAGGAAAGCAAAGAGAAAAAGACATTTTCAGAGAGGCAAATTCTGCCTGGGAGCTGGAGCGGTCTCCGTGACCCCAAACACAAAGTCAATTGTTGCTCAAAATCTTCTCTTTTTAGGGTTCAAAGGACAGGCAATAAGCAAGCTCAAATTATCGCTGGGCCTTAATGAAGTTGCTTTCAGGCCGGGCAGAATTGCCTGTTTATTCATGCAAATTCACTGTAACCAGCTTAGGCACATTATCCAGCGCCGGGACCTGTGGGAGATCCCGGCTGCCTGAGGGAGATTAGGAGAGGAAACTCGGGGCCAGCTCTCAACACAGGCAGTTAAGGTGCTTCCAAATATCCCGATTAATTCCCAGATTGGCCTCGCATTAGGATAACATAATAGGCCCTTCTTGTCTGAGTGCATATGACTGTTAATGATGGGCCAAGTCCCCAGGGGCTGGGACAGGCTCCAGCTGAGCAGCCCTGCACGTCCAGCCAGGGAAAACAGCATCCCATTGATCAGCCCCTGCCGGGCCCTAATCAATACCTGCTTTGACTACGTGGAAATGCTCATTTATCTGTTACGTGCAGGTAATAATGAGAGTGTTGAGGCGGCTGAAGTAAATCCTGGGGGATGTTAACAACCCCCTCCCGTGCTGGTGTCAGCGGGAACTCTCATTTCTCACTCCCACAGGGCTGCAGATCCTAGACACAGAACCCTGGTGGCTTGTGCTGCCTGGGGAAGGGCAACCACAAGCCAGAGCACACAGGGGCAGGAGGCAAAGCAGCTCCCAGGGTTTGTTTTAGGGGAATTTGGGCACCCAGAGCCAATGACTGTCACCCGAGCACCCTCTCAAGGGATGCTGAAGGGAGAGCTCAGAGCCCCTTCCAGGCCTAAAGGGGCTCCAGGAGAGCTGGAGAGGGACTGGGGACAAGGGATGGAGGGACAGGACACAGGGAGTGGTTTCCCACTGCCAGAAGGCAGGGATGGATGGGATGTGGGGAAGGAATTCTTCCCTGTGAGGCTGGCAAGGCCCTGGCACAGGGTGCCCAGAGCAGCTGTGGCTGCCCCATCCCTGGAAGTTCCAGACCAGGTTGGACAGGGCTTGGAGCAACCTGGGCTAGTGGAAGGTGTCCCTGCCCATGGCAGGGGTTAGAACACGATGTTCTTTAAGGTCCCTTTCAACCCAAACCGTTCTGAGATTCAATGATTTTAAGAGCAAAGGAAGTTTCTTCAGCTGCAAGGGCCGGAGTTTAGCGTCCATTTTCAGTCACTGTAGGGTAAATCCCGACTGATCAAAGCACACACACACACACAAAGTCCCTCATGAGCATCACTCTTGCAGGTGATGACAGAGTTTGGCATCACTGATACAGGAAGGAGCTGGAGGAGCTGCCCAAGACTTGGGGGATGGAGAGAAGAGCGAACAACAATGGGCTGGGAACACCATGCATCTGAATAAAGTTTATACCTGGTATCACAAAAAGCCAACAAAAAAAGAGATTTAAGTGCATTTAGCTCAAGACTGAGGTGTTCCCAGAGCACATGGTGAACCTGTTCACCAGGAAAAACCCACATCTCTACAAAACAGACGAGCAACGCTCGCTCTTGCGTGGCAGGAGAGGCAGCCCAAGCTGTTGTTTTGTAGCTTCAGGAAAGTGGGGCACCATTGGAAACGTGTTATTTTTCCATTTGTTATTTTCCTATGTAACGAGGCTGTCCCGGGGACACAAATATCAACTTCCTTTTCCTTATCAGCTGCAGGGGGGGAAAAATAACAGGCTGCTGACCCCGGTTAACTCCTTCCCACAGCAGGGTGATCCATGGATGTTACTGCATCCCCTCCAGGTCAGTGGGTTACAGCTCTTCCCAAGGATATCTGTTTCAACCCAAAAAAAAAAACAAAACAAAAAACCCCAAAAAAAAACCACACTGCCACAAAACAACAGCTGGAGGGGGAAAGGGGGTTTGCTTTCAGCTGAGCCTGTTAAAATTATTGGGTGCCGTGAAAGTAAGAGCCTCATGTTTCCAGGAGCAGCTTTCTGGCCCAGATAACTCAAAAGTGGCTCAGGTTGAAGGGGCTAAAGTCTTCCTGCAGGTGGTCTCCTAACCAGCCTGGAGAGCAGGATGGGCAAGGAAAAGCCCTGTCAGTGCCTTGTAAGAGAAAACGAGGGAAATGTTTGGATGGGCACGGAAAAGCCCTGTCAGTGCCTTGTAGGAGAAAACGAGGGAAATGTTTGGATGGGCACAGAAAAGCCCTGTCAGTGCCTTGTAAGAGAAAATGAGAGAAATGTTTTAATCACCCCGACGCTTCCCACCAGCTTTTTCCTGTTACACTGCCACAGCCCACCCAACTTCCATTCCCTTCCACCAGACACCTTCAAACACCCTGAAGAGTGCAGGGCTGGGGTTGGCTATCTCAAATCGTGAAGGACCAAGAGTAAAGGAGACACTGAGTAAATACTTGGCAGAAGATGGATAGGATGCTCAGGGCTCAATCCGAGACCTTCCTTTATGACAGCTGCTGGTTGAGGTTGTCCAGGGGGTTGTGGGATCACCACCACTGGTGGCTTGGGGTTTTCAAGTCCCTAAAATACTCCACTCCCATTGTATTCACCTTCTCCCCGTGGAATTGCTTCATTTACAGTGTTTGTACCTCCCCAACCAGCTCAAGCCAAAGGCTGCCACGACCCAAGCCAGTCCCACGAGGAATTTCTTGCAGCAGGGGCAAAACTCCAGCTCATCCCACAGAAAGGCCTGGCTGCAGAACACACACGTGTGGGTACAGCCCTAGAAATCCAGAGTTAATTAAGCCTCTCACTGGCAAAAGCTCTTCATTGCACAGCAGCCGCCGGGCCGGAGGCTGGGCTGCAGGGAGGCTTCCCGTGCCCCCACTGCCTGGCACGCGATCCCACTCCTGCTGCAGAGCCCAAGGCAGCAGAGCACGCAGTTGCCACGTGGAGATCAACCCAGAGCCAAGGTTCTGACCCCTCTCCCCCAGCCAAACCATCTCCAGTCCCCACTACGGGTGAAACCGTGGAAGGATTTGCAGCCCTGACTTCTCCTTCCAGTCCCGCACGTTGCTCTGGGGAGGGGGAAGAGACCTCCTGTGCTGGTTTGAAAGCAAAACCAGTGAGAAACTCCAAGTCAGAAGTACAATTTAATAGGAAAAACTAAAATAAATGCAATAGTACAAAAAGAAACCACTGACCGAGTCAGGATACAACCTGACACCCTGTCAGTCAGGGTGTTGGTAGCAGTCCGATAAAATGGTGGCTGCAGTCCTCCAGAGTGATGGTTCTGTTGAAGCAGTGATCCTGTAGAAAAGGTCTGGTCTTCACCTGAAGGTCCAGTGGTAGCTCTTGTCCTCTGGGAATCCAGTAGGTAAGGGCTGGCTCTGGTGTTGGAAATCTTAGCTTATATCCAGGATGGGACGCTTGGTCCCTCCCTCTGGGCAGAGCATCTCACCATGGGAGGATGTAATTTTGTCAGTCATGTGGTGAGACTGGATGGCCCATTAACAGGAGATATCCCCCCAGAGGGAGGATGGGTCATGGGAGAGATAAAGAACCCTGCCCCACCTGGTTTGGACAGCTTTTAACAGAAAGAAAGGCCCATTAACAGGAGATAGTCCGGAGAGAGGAGGCAGGGGACACAGCCCCACCCGGTTTTAACAGCTCCTGAAGATGGTAACAGAATACACTGTGACCCAGGACACCTCCTCTGCCCCATCTCGCCCCAAAAGGACACACAGAGGAAGAGGAGGAGTTGGCTCATCTGGGTACACTCCTCCCCTTCAGGAGGGCTGGAAGAGACAGGAACGTGAGGATGCACCTGCAGGAGACTGGGAGCACTGGCCACACCCAGAACCACTCCCTGGGCACCAGCAGGGTCATCCCTGGACCACCCCATTCCCAGGGCATGGGCATGGAGACCCCAACCTGCTCAGCCAGAAGAAGCCGTGGACATCCCATCTCCAAATGTTTTGCCACATGGTTTTGAGCCTTTAGCCCCAGCTGGGGAGGAAAGTACAGGCTGAAGAAGATTAAAGGATGCCTAGAGAGCTTGTGGCTGCCCCATCCCTGGAAGTGTTCCAGGCCAAGATGGACAGGGCTTGGAGCAACCTGGGATAGTGGAAGGTGTCCCTGCCCATGGCAGGGGGTGGAACTGGATGATCTTTAAGGTCCCTTCCAACACAAACCATTCAATAATTCTATGAAAAGAGCCAAGAAAATAAAATTTGTGATTTCTCCAGATCTGATGGAGAAATCATCCCACCAATGCCCCACAAGCCAAAAGACTGAATTGAGCTGGGCTCTGGGAAGGAGCAACACACAGACCTGTCAGGGCATCAGGACCTCTCTGGAAGGCAATTTCTGTAAATTCCTTGACCCTGTCAGGGTGAGGAACCCAGGTGTGCAGGTGAGATATAACCCAGAAGCAGATTTTCTGGAAACTGAGATCAAGAAACAGAGGAGAGATGAGGCACCAACAGCTTTTCAGCAAGGAAAAAAGGCTCTCTAAATTAGTAGGGACCCAATTCCCTGCCAACTCCTCTGCTGGACACGGATTTGATCTAGATCTATTCTTGTAGTGGGATTTGGACTTTGATGGTTCCTTCCAACCCAGACCATTCCATGATTCTTTGACAGTCCAGGGAAACCTCGCAGCAGCTGCAAGTAGGGACAGTGGCACAGGACAGAATGCCCACCCCGGTGGCACACAGCCCAGCACTTCCTCCACACATCACTCACCCGGCTGAAAACCCATCAGGGTTTCCCTTCTAAAGGCAAAATAAGCCACAAATATTCCTTAATCAAACAATAACATCAAACGAAAATACTATTGGCATGGGATAAGTCTACTCCTGACTCCCCATAAATGCAGGGAGGGGCAAGCTACGTATTTCCAGAGGCAGAAGAAATGAATCCTCAGATACTTCTATCACTGTGACATAATTTACATCATACCCTGGAAGCAGTGGAGATGTAATCATGTCACTTGATGGATGGCCCTGTACGAGGGTGCAAATTGCATTATTGACCTGCTGAGTCCAGGCTGCTTCGCTCACCTTGGCCAGGGAAGGATGGGAATGGGGATGGTTTATCCACCCAGGTGGATTTTTAAGGGGACAGTTTATCTACCCAGGTGGATTTTTAAGGTGTACGAGGCTCTTTCAAGCCTGTTTTTTTTTGTCCTGCCGGCCAGGCCCCATCTCTTTTAACCCCCCGTTAAAACCTGCCGCTGAAGGGCCATGTGGCAGGCACAGGGATTGCAAATGAGGCTGTAGCCACCTGCTCCTGCACAATGCAAATCCCATCCATCCGGGACAAGGGGCTGCTGCCGGGAGCCCCTGGGCTGAGCCAGCGCCGCACCAGTGCTCCCAGTACACCACCGTGGCTGGGGGAAGAGCGCTGTGCTCAAGGATGTTGGGTCCTGCTGGGAGCATCCCGCAAGTGGTGCTGCCGTGGGATGCAAAACGAGTCTCCTCCTCGCCTGGATAATAAAAACTGAGCAGCAAAAGAAAAACAGCAAAAACCAACATCTCAAAAATAAAACAAAACCCTCAAAGGGAAGGTTTATATTTTATATATTCAATTTCTATTTCTCTTGCTGATGGATGTCGGAGCAGCCAGGGCTGGCTCCTCCAGGCACTGAGTAGCACAGTCAGCACCCAGCTGCCCTTTACCAAGCCCTACAATTAGGCAAAGCATCAGGATCTCTTTTAAACCCCATTTTCGCGTCTCTGCGTTGTCAAGGAAAGGTGGCAGGGGGTCGGATATTTCCAGGTAAGGAGAAAAAGTCCCAAACATTCCGTGGTCCCTCCACAGACGTCGCCTCCAAGCAGGGCTCAGCCTCTCCCCCGGCAAACCATCCATCCCTGAGCGCTGCGGCCGGTGCCCAAACTGCCCAAATTTTTCAGGCCGGCCGAAAATCCGTCACCCACTTCCCTCATCCAGCCTCCTCCAGGAGGAGAAGGAGCTCAGGGCGAGCGGCTTCGCGGGGCAGAAAAACGCAAAGCGCAGTAATTATCTGTTGCGGAGCCCTGTTAATGATTAAGTTTGGGAGACACTAACAATCAAGCCTATTGAAAAGACTACAAGGGTTTCAAAGTGTTTCCTCCGAACCATGTGACGGCAAATTGTTCCGAGTAGACGGCTCTTAATTCAAATGCTCGTTGTCATGGGGACGGGATAACACCCCTCCTATTCAGGGATGCCACACAAGCAGCCTACTATTTGCCACAATAGGCCTTTGAGCTCGAGCCACACTTTCTAAATAGCCCCCACAAAAAATAATCTGGAGATTAATATCGGCGCTCACCTTTCCTAGCACAACACAGCCAAAAGGCCAGAGGGTAGCAGGGCTGGAGAAAGAGCCGCGAGCACGTGGAGGGATGGATGGATGGATGGATGGATGGATGGATGGATGGGTGGATGGATGGGTGGATGGATGGATGGATGGAGGGGTGGATGGATGGATGGATGGATGGATGGATGGATGGATGGAGGGATGGATGGGTGGGTAGGTGGATGGATGGATGGGTGGATGGAGGGATGGATGGATGGAGGGATGGATGGATGGATGGATGGATGGATGGATGGATGGATGGAGGGATGGATGAAGCGGATCACCGTGGCCTGTGCTCTCGTGGTGTTGACGGGGTTCAGCCACGTGTGCACGGGCCGGGGTTTGCATCTAATCTTAAAACGTCACTGGCAAAGTCCTGGAGCTAAAAAGCTGCCTGGATGCTGCCAAGGCATCAGCAGCCACTGGAGGAGGGCAGGAGCCACCGCTGGCACTGGTTGGGAACCAGATACGGAGAGACATGGAGAAACAGACTCAGGTTCTCCCGAGGCCAAGCCTCACTGGCTCAGCTGTGATCACCCATCCCGTTGCATCTGTCCCCACACCCAGACCTTTGGAGGGCTCTCCCATAGTTTATGGAAAGCATCCAGGCTACCCTGCTTCACCCAACACCTGTAACCTGTGGGACAGCTGGTTGGAGCAGCACACGGGAACCCTGAGGAGAGGCTGAAGCTGGTTTCTCCCTGCCTGCTGGTGACAACTTGCTTCAAACTCCTGGGACTCATCCTGGTGTCTGAACCCAAGGAGAAATCAAACCCTGCTGCTGGAAGGGATGGAGAAGCTGAAACCTTTGGGCAGGCTCTGAGCTTAGAGCTGCCAAATTTGGGCTAAAATCAGCTGTGACACCAACAGCTGCTGCACGAGCCGCTCGCTCGCCTTCTGCTCACAGGGGCCAGGGAAACATTTGTACAAAATATGAAATCAGTTCCCAGGAGCTGCTGAAACATGCCAGGAATTTCTGGAACAAATCCTGCAGGCTTTAAGAGCTTTGTTCATGTTTGGGGTTGCAAGCACGGGGGCCAGCAGGATTTAACAGTGGATCCCTAGGAAATGCGTGTGTTTAATCAGTGGATCTCCTTGCCTGGGGACACCACGGCTAAGGGAGCTCCAGCAGGGACAGGATAAGCCCACGGATGGTTATTAAACACATGGAAAGCACACAGGGCTCGGGATATCCCATGCTGCAGATCACCAGCAGCTGGGAGAGTATCACAACACCCTGCCCAGCCCCTGGGCTGGTGGCTGCTGGAGAGGGCTTGGAGAGCTTTTGTCCTTGCCCTGCCCAAAAACCCTTGTATTTTCCCTTAGGTGACGCACAAAACCACAAATCCCCAGGGGCTGGGAGGTGTGTGATGGCACTGGAGAGCCGCGGAGCCCAAGGGTTCCAACCTGCTCCCCCTGAAGGCATCTCTGAAAGCACCCGGGGCTGCGGGCTGCGGAGGGAACAGCTCCGACAGCTTCTTTGTTCGCCTGCCGAGGAAGGAGGAGAACCATCACCTTCCCGCGTGGGAGCAGCGCGGAGGGAGAAGGGACCCGCTAGACAGATGAGTCATTTCCATCGCCACCTCCTCCCCCACCGCTAAGCGTCCTCAGGAAAGAACAGGAGGCAATCCTTCCCCTCCAGGCTCCCTCGCTGCCAGAGAGAGGAAGGAAAAAAAAAAAAAGCCCGGAACACTGCCAAAACCCCATCCCTGCAGGATGTGTGTGGCCCCCAGACCCAGCAGTGATGGAGCAAATGTTCTTGGAGCACCACTGGCACCCAACAGCCTCACCCTTGGGTGCAGACTGCAGCCACAAAATGTGATTTCCCAGCCCAGGGTTTCCTCCTCAAAAGGATCCCAAGCCAAGAGGATGGTGGGGACAACCCTGCTCATGAGAAGCAGCCTGTCCCCATCCCCAAAATCAGCTCCATGGATGCTGCAGCGTCGCCCAGCACAGGCTCCCCACATGATGCATCTCCAGCTGATGATGAGGAAAACCTCCATCCTCTGGAAAAGAGCAAACGGCAGTGAAAGGAATGAGGGACTTGTCTTTACAAATAAGCTGTGGGCCTGCTGGTAGATAAAAACTAGCACTAAGAGATAAAAGAAACAATGGGAAGGATTCCACTGATTGATGAATGGAAAGAGAGATTTATCAATAAACTGTAGGTCTGCTCATAAATGAAATTGAATATCAAAAGATGAAAGAAACAATGAGGAGAACCATAAATTCCATAGGAATTTTAAAAAGGCAAGGTGGGGTATACATTAGAAGGGAATCGTAGGAATTAGGCGTTCCGGGAAGTCTGTACCTCTCAAGTACCTCAGCAAATGGGGAAAGAGAGAGGGTAAATGCAGTCAGGAAATTAGGATAAAAAGGAGGCTGCGTCCTCCACAAATTGGAGAGACCCCAGGGGAATGCCCCATGGCCTCTCCCTTTATTCGAATAAAGTAACGGGACTCCTCTGCCTCCTTTTTTTTTTTTTTTCTCTGGTGCTGGGGGATTAATTTTCCTGACAGCAGCACCGCACCTCTCCCAGGGGCTCTGCTCCTCGCTCCTGCCTTGGGGGAATGGTTAGGGACAGCTCACACCTCCCTAAATTCCCTTCCAGGCTCACATTTGTCCCGTCTTGCAACACCCTGCAAGCAGAAAGCTCCTGCAAAGCCAAGGCTGCCTTCACCACTTGCTCCCACGTCTGGTAGCCAAGGAGTTGAAAGCCGGGTGGGAAGAGATGTGAACCATCCAAAACCCCTCAAACACACACACCAACCCTACCATTGCTCCGTGCAATTTGTAAGTATTTCAGGAAATTAAATAAGATGCTCTTCATTGAGTGTTTCCACGCCGGTTTGGGGAGACAGAGGTAAAAAATTGTGCAGTTGTGGCACTGTTTTATCAACCAGCACATGGGATCCATCCAGAGCCACCACGGAAAGGAAAACCACTATCAGAGAGCCAGGAATGTTTTACCCTGCAAAGTACCAGCCTGATTTAAGTGTCTCTCTACCTCCAGGATGCCTCATTCTCCCCAGTCAGCAGAAGAAAAGACTCGGAGCTTTCACATAAAAGGAGGTTTTTTCATGGGAGAGAAAGGATGAAAGTAGGGAAAACATAAGTGAGGGGAAAACACTGACTAAAATCAGGATGCAGCAGCTCAAAGCCTGTGTGTTTGCTGGCCTGTGCAGGCTTAGCTGCTTTAATCTGAGCCCTTTCTCCCTTTCCTGAGATGCCCAGTGTACACAGAGCCGCTGTTACGCAGCCGCTGAGCAAATGGTAACGGAATATTTTAATCGGATTTTAACAAAATTAAAGCCCCTGCAACCCGAGTGGGAGAGCAAGGTAAACAGCAGAGAGGAAGGCTTAAATATGCCTTTCCATCCCACTAACTCCAGGTTTGCTCCAGCTTAGGCAGCAAAAGGACGTGGGCCCTGCACCCACCCGGCACAGAGCGAAGTCCTCGCTGGAAGGGTTCCTGCCAAGGACAATCCTTTGCCACCATCCCGCTGCTGCAGCTCGCCTCCAACCCTTAATACCCATTTTCCTCCCCATTATCCCATCCTAACGAAGGCATTTGGTGATGGAGGACAGGGAGAAGCCTCATCAGAGCCTCCCATTTCCAGGGGGACTGATTAATGAAAGGCTTCTCTATTATCGGGTTATCGCTCCCCTTTTTCTTAATTGAGGCGATGCACCTCCATCCTCTAAACTTCAAGGATGACAATAATTAGCACAGCGAGTCGTTATTACTCTCATCATCTCTCCCCTTCAGGAAGTACAAGATCTAAGGCACCAGCCATGAATAGGAAATCCAGCTTTGCCAGGCACACTCTCACCGACCTCGGAGCCGCCCCGCGATCTTGTAATGAGAGGATTAGCCCAGAATACATATGTGGCCCTTAAAAGGAGACTATTTATTAAAAATACATCAATATATCACTGCTGGGGTGCACACGCAGCTTATTAACAAGAGACCCCCCTCCTGAGTGGGCTTTTGTCAGCAGCAAACAGAGCTGGGGAGATAAACAGCAGCTCCTGTAATTAAGAGTAGCCCTTGTGTTAATGCTGGTTGCTGTTACAGCAGCTTATTGTCGGCTGCAGGGCCCGGGGAACCAGGATGATGGCAAAGGCTAATGCTGAAAGGTGGATTTAGTTAGCAAAAGATGAGCCTGGAACATGGATTTTAAGCAAAAGGTGAGGAGAAAAAAAATCGTGCTTGGATTTAGGCATCCTCAGGCAAGATTTAACTGCAAATTAGGGACCAGCACTTACAGAGTCATGGAATGGTTTGGGCTGGGATGGACCTTAAAGATCATCTCATTCCAGCCCCCTGCCATGGGCAGGGACACCTTCCACTGCCCCAGGTTCCTCTAAGCTCCATCCAACCTGGCCTTGTGCCATAAAATCCTCCCCTTATTGGTGAAACACACACACACATAGAGATATATATGTAACATATGGACATGATGTTTATAAGAGATCAGAGCCCCATTATTGGCACAAGACACGCTAAACATGCAGTGTTGGGGGATCCTCTCCTGGTCTTAGTCCCATAGGATTCACCCCTTACCCAGCTATAGGGGATGAAATTGCCTCAGCTTCCAAAAGGACCCTGCAGAGACAGACTCACCTGTCAAATACCACAAGACTGGCAATAAATTCACGCTGACCAGCAAGAGCAGGAATCCCAGGGCAAAGAAAACCTGGGGAGGGTTTGTGTTTCTGCCTGTGGAGCCCCCCAGCCCAGCAGCAGCGCGTCTATGTGTATTTAAAATACTCCTGTGTGCTGCAAAGATCTTCAGAAGGCACCTCCCAAGGGGGCAGGGGGCCAGACCAAGGGCACTCTGCCACATGGGGACACGGCTGCAGAGCCACACACTGACCCCCCCCAAAGCCCCCCCAAAACCAGGAGAGAGCCCAGCTGCCCCTCCACTCCCAGCAAGGCAAGGGGAGAGGGGAGGTTATATTTATATTCTATTACACGTATAAAAATATGTAATATATAAAACATAATATAAAAAATATATAGGGATCAGATATTAGGAAGGAATTCTTCCCTGTGAGGGTGGGCAGACCCTGGCACAGAGTGTCCAGAGATGCTGTGGCTGCCCCTGGATCCCTGGAAGTGCCCAAGGCCAGCTTGGACAGGGCTGGGAGCAACCTGGGATAGTGGAAGGTGTCCCTGCCATGGCAGGGGGTGGACCAAGATGATCTTTAAGGTCCCTTCCAATCCAAACTATTCCGTGATTCCATGATATTCAGATGTTCCTGTTCCCTCAGTGTCCTATTTTCAGGCTTTTTCCCTACAAACACTTATTCTCAAGAGAGCAATTGTGTTCTCACACACACACCAACAAACAGGTTGCTCTCGCTGGTTTTCCTCACCAGGTTGCAGAAGCCCTTTGAGAGGACAGAGGTATCAGTTTCTCCTCATTTCAGCTGGGTAACAAAATGCCTGTTTGGGTTGGGAACAGGGACTGATCCCGCTCTGCCAGGGCAGCCAGCAGCTTGGAGTCTCCTTCATCCAAGATTTTGACTTCATCCCAGGACCCCAAAAGCAGGAGATTTAGGACAGACATCCTAGAAAGCACAACTGATTGTTTGGGAGTCCAAGTCCTGCTGTCACAGCTTTACACACCCAGGCACCGAGGACACAGACTGAGGCATGTGCAAAACAACTGTTTTTTGCTGTATTTAACTCCTGAGTGAAGGCTGGGGGCTCCATTCTGAGTCACTGAAGAGCCAGCAAATCATCTCAGCCATGTGGGGGGAAGCAGCACTTAAAATTTCAGCTGTTGTGCTTCCTCAGCCAATTTACAACTGCATCCATTGAATTAATAATGACCAGCCAGGACCAGCATTGCTGATACAGACCAGCTCCCTCTGCTCCTGAAATATTCATTGATTTTAAAGAATTATATCCCGAGCCTGGTGCAGCTCAGACTGTTCTCAGTAGGGTTGGATTAGGATGAGCCCATTTGCTTAAGCAAGAGATCAGGTTCTTCCACAACGGCCCTGGGCAGCATTGATGTGCTGCAGGAACACTCTGGCTCTGAGTATGAGCTTTGAAATGGTCTTGGGGTCTTTGTTTTCACTGCTTTAAGCTTGGTTGAGGTGGTGAGGGGTCTTTTACCCAAATAAGTCCTGTGAGAACATCACAAGAGCCATGAACCTTCAGAGTCTCCATCCCCTCGTGGCTTTGGGTCCCACAGTGACACAAACAGGACCCACGGCCACATGTGACAGTGGTTTTGTTAATGTAAAGAATTGCTGATGGCCAAGCTGGAGGCCCAAAGCCCACTGGGACCCCTCAGCACATCTGAGCTGGATATTAACCCCAGATCTCCAGAAATTTCCAGAAATTTAAAGCTGTTTGCCAGGCCCCATTCCCTTTTCCCTTGAGGGGCTGCGCAGGGCATCCTGCAATGGTCACAGTGGGGCTGAGGCTGAAGTTTAGGGTCTGGAGGGGGTCACAGCTGCACAAAAAACAAGCCTTAATGCCCAAATACCCAGGTGCAAACCTGCCCTTCCCACAGAGGAAGGATAAACCTCTGGACCTTGTCCCTGCAGTGCAAGAGGAATGTGGATTGCTGCAAAAACAGGGAAAAAACCAAACCCACACCATTTTCAGCAACGTGGAATAAGCCCTGCTCGAGGGCCTGCGTTTCCCCCAGTTTAATTAGCTCCTCAATGATGCAGAGCCAGCTTCCCCAGGAGCCTGAAGATGTATTTTTAGGTGCAACCACTCCAAAAATAGAAGCATCCCCACAGGAAGCTGCGAACAGCCACCAAGGAGCCACGCGCAGGTTGTGCTGTGGACACACGAGCTGAGAGCACAGCCTGCACCCATCCCCAGCACAGGGGATGTCAGAACAGGGGCACTTCCAGCAGCCACACACACTCGGAAAAATAGAAACATAGGAATTCAAACGGAAATGGAACATTTTGTACATCCCTGTGTCACAGCACGAGGAGAGGTGGGGCTTGGAAGGGGGCACCCCACAGGAAACCTCCCCCAGTGAACACCTGAGCACATCTTGGCACTCCCATGGGCTGTCCTGTACTTCTGGTCATTCCTACAGACTTAGGAAACTCCTCAAGCCTTTTACTGCCCTGTTTGCTTTGGCAGTCTCACAGAGGAAAAATCCAGATGAAGCTCCAGGGGAGGCCACCTCTCAGGCTCCAATCCTGCCCCTGTCACAGGCAGAGCTCTCAGCAAAAGCTGCGCCTTCAGGAATTAGTCCAGCCTTATTTTAAGCAAGTCTGGGAGAGAAGACACCCTCCATGAAGATATTTGGCTAAACCTCTGTGCCGGTTTGGACACAAATCCAGGAGGAAACAACCCGAGAGGGGCGTCTCTCTGTCTCTCTCCTGCCTGCCAGGCAAGCAGGCCCCGGCAGCACCTCCCCCACGGGTTCGGGAAAATAATTTCTCGAGTGAAAAGGAAAAAAACTATTTATTTAACAAGCAGAGTCCCCTGCTGTCACAGGGCAAAAAAAAAGAAATATTGAAACCCCCTCCCCTGTCCCCTAAAAGAGGACGATGGATTTTAGAGTTCTTTCTGTAGGTAAAACCTGCAGTCCTGAGCTGGGCCGGGCCAGGCAGGGTCCGACGATCCCCCTTGGAGGGGCCCACCGAGCAGGTCCGGAGACGGGAGCTGGTCTGGGATGAAAAGCAAGCCAAAAACAGTCCAAAAAGGAACAGAAGCCGCTGAGGCAGATCACAGTCCCTTCTCCGCTGAAAGCCGAAGAAGCTAGAGAGCAAAAGTCCTCTAACCAACCAAATGTTGTCAGAATCGGGAGAGAAAAGAATGCAAACCATTCTAGTTGCAAAGTCCAGCTGGCCGCTTTGAAGAGTTCTCTCGGCTTCTCTCTCCCCCTTTTGCCATTTAAAGGTGCACTAGAGATCAAGCAGGCGATGGGGAATACAGTGTGGTCATAGAATCACCCCAAGACAGCCTCCCTCCAAGGAGCATCCCTTGCCCATCCCTCCCCCCCAGCCACCGCCCAGCCAGGGCCAACGTGGGATGCACAGGGATTTGTGAGAGCAAGATGGATCTCCACCAGGATGTGAGAGAAAGCCTGAATGCTGGAAAAGCAGCGGTCATCTCCATTTCATTTTAAAGCTTTCGGAGACTTTACATCCCATAGCATCACCAGAGGCTTTCTCTCCGAAATTTTTCCTCTCCAGCTAGGGCACGAGCACAGTCTGGGCCCATGGAGGAAAGTTTTTGCTGGAAGATGATGTTTAACCTTGAAGTCTGGCAGAAACACGGTGTTTTTGACCTTCTGGATGCTCCCTTAGGAACTCCCATTCAGCCAGCAGAAGCTCCCACCACTCAGCTTCCACCAAGACCCACAGAAGAACCCCTCAGTTTAACCCCTCTGCCCAAAACAAAAGGCAGAGCCCTGCCAAAACCAGCCTGGCAAGATCCTTGGTGACCACCAAACCGCAAACATCCCTGAGACAGATGCAGGAAAAAGCCGAGGTCGCACAGGGAGCGAGGGGGACACGGGGACCCCCGGGAGAGCACACAGCTGTGTCATTGCAGAGGGCTTTTATGGCAAAATCAGCTGAATTATTTGGGGTTGAACTAAAGCTGCACGAGCTTTCCTTTTTTAATCGCAGGAATAAATAGCTGAATGAGTCACTGCCTGAGAAAACCCGGCAGCAGCTCCCGGGTAAACAACCTGCTGCTCCCGAATGCCGGGATCCAGCCGGGAAAAGGGTGGGAGGGTCGTGCTGAGGGACGCAGGAGAGGCAGCACAATCCGGGGAGACAGCTCTGAGCCTTCCCCTGCACTCCCCATTTCCCTTTCGAGGGGTGATAAGGAACCGAGAGAAGAGGAGCCAGGTTCGCACAGGAGCCAGGCTCCACGGGCGGCACCGCACGGGAAGCACTCGGCCCCGCAGCACACGGCGCGGGTTCTCCCGGTGCAAATCACCTCTAAAAAAATAACTAAACACCAAAAAAAAAAAAAAGCCCAAAACACAGAAAAAAAAAAAAAAAAAAAAAAAAAAAAAAAAAAAAAAAAAAAAAAAAAAAAAAAAAAAAAAAAAAAAAAAAAAAAAAAATCCACTGCCAGCATGTGAACATCCCACTCTGGGCTTTTTCCAAGAAGAGCAGCCCTGTATCCATTAGCTATTGTCTCCCTCTAGCGCGGGCAGACACCAGCCTGCCTCCTCTCCTGCCGCGCTCCCGGCCCGGCTGGGCACCGGGGCTGGAGCTCCGCGGAGATCCGGGGCTCCCGGCCCTGGGAACACGCCAAGCACCAGCTCTACCTTTGCACTGATCAATCAGCTTCCCGCACTTCTTTTTAAATTCTTTTTTCTCATCCCGTTTTCTCCGAGCAGATGCTCAGAGCAGGGGGGATTTCTTAGCGAGCAAACGGGCGAGGCAAAGCTTTCCAAACTGGAGATGACGCCAGGAGCAGCACTTTATCCAGGGCTGCAGAGGACAGCGAGATGAAACAGCATCCTTCCCTCCTCCCAGTGCTCCTGGGGAACCAGGCTCACCTCTCCTCACCCTTCAGAGAGGGGATCAGGCTTTGCTCTGCCGGGCTTTCCAGGGCATCTTTCCACAGCTGCCTTTAACACCCCTGTACATCCCCTGAAGCGAAATAAAAACCTGCGCTTAAATTCCAAAACGAAAAGATCTCCCGTCCAGGGAGAATTCCTGCCAAAAGAGAAGGGGAATGATGCTGCAAATCCCTTCCCTTTCCAACTGAGCACTGCAGCAGCACCTTCACCCCCTGCTCTGCAGCTCAACCGACAGAAAATCAAGTGCCTGGAGACACAGCCAGGTGCCAAAGGCTGTATCCAGAGGCTCTCCAGGCACTGCTGGCCCTTCCAAAAGCATTTATTTCTTGAAGGAGGCACCTCCAGCGTTTGCAAACTCACCTTTTTAAGGAAAAAAGGACATCACTTTACCTGCAGAGCCCAGTTCCCACTGGGATGATGCTTCAGAGGGGAGCTTCCCAGCACGGGTGGCCAAGGGGACCGCACAGAGGGACAGGAAAGAATCAGAGCCACAGGGACACCCCCAGCCCAAACCATCATCACTGAAGCTCCCTGGCTCATGTTCTTAAATCATTTTAAACCAGTCAAACCTGCATGGATCCATTAAACTGTCACTTATCCCCAAAAAATAAGATGTTTAGACACCTGCCAAAGGACCAGGCTCTGACCCCAACCTGGGCAAGTGTGGAACCCCTCCAGGGTTCAGATTTTCCTTGGATCTACAGTTGCAGGGGACGTCTTTTTACTTTCTACATCAAACACCTACACAAGTTAGGCTGATGGCATTTGGGTTTTAACTCCATGGAATAACGTCTCCATGGAACATGACACTTCAGTGGCCACAGCTGGAGTCCAGGGGTGGCTCCTTCTGTGAGGAAACCACATTTTGCAGTTCTCTCTCCCTCTCTGAGCTATTACACAGCTCTCAGCAGGACATGGCACGATCCAGATCGCTGGAAACATGTAAGGAAGAAGTTGAAATATCAACCAAAGAATAGCACAGAAGGGAGTGTGAACAGCTCAGGGTGAGCAGTTTGAACTGTTTCACCTCTGCAATTAACCCACAATTAACGACTGACCCCTGTTTTATTGCCTTCCCTCAGATAATCACGTCCTCAAGTGTTCTAAAAAACCAAACCACCCCTCACCTTGCCCATTGCAGAATCCCAAAGGACTGAGAGGTTCCTCTGAGACACACCGAGGAGGGGCCACCCGATCTCCCTGCGCCCCCAGGAGAATCCCTGTCCCATCCAAGACCCTCCCCACACTTGTTCCCAACAAAGCACACGGTGACAGAGCATCCACACCCCTGCCCAGAGCTCCTTCCACCCCAGACTCCCACCCAGGAGGTGGATCTGGGGCAAATGGACACTCTCTGCACACCACTGGCTTTGCCACACAACCCAGTGTTTCCAGCTGTTCCTCCCCCTTGCACTCCCCGATCTTTCCCAAAGGTAACACATGACACAGAACCACAATTCACATGGCAGTTTGATGGGGATTGCTTGTATTTTTTTAAAACCCCAATACCTTTTTTTTTAAAGCAAAAACTTGCTCTGGAGCTCGCAAGCACCCCCAGTTTGCCTCTTCTCAAGCTAGTGCCTCCTCCTCTGCCCAAAACCAAGCACAGTGGGTGCAGCCTGATGCTCATTTCAGGGAAGGGAGAGGTGGAAACCTCACCTGAGTCATCCAAATTCACATGAAAGAAGAGAGCAGGAACACCTCGAATAATAGCATCCCTTTATTTGCTGACACCATTACAAAAACTGATTACATTAGCAACCCAAAAAAAAAAAAAAAAAAAAAAGGAGTGTTTACTTGAGGTTGAAGTCAGAGGCAGCTAATCCCAAAAATGTAATTAAGTAAAACAGTGTACAACATCAGTATTAAAATGTCATTTCCCATTGGTGACTTTACCACGTTGGAGTTTTCGGAACAAGTTTTATTGAGCAAAATAAGATAAAAGATTATGTGTTTACTGTCTCTCCAGGAATGTAAAGGTCTAATTATCCAAACAGGTTTGTTTTTATTATAAAACTAAACTCTGGAGGTGTCTACAGAGTTGGGTTTTTTCTTTAAATCAGTAGTCTAACAAGGATTAGAAAAGACAAAACTCTGTTCAGTGTTTCTGACGAAGTAGAAAGGGTGAAAACATAAATAAGGCTTTAATTTGGCAAAATATAATACAATGCCTTCTGCTATCCTCAAATGAACGATTCCCCCGTGACTTCACTCTGCAAGAGAAACACAAATCACCAGGTCAGAGGAGCAGCTTCCCAAGGGAAAATCCAGGACCTCCGAGGATCTCCTTGGTGCCAGCCCAGGGGAACGAGCCTGGGTGGTGGAGGCTGAGCAGGAACAGCCTCCCGGAGCAGAGGCCAAGATGCAGGAGCAGCTCCCTCCCACCTGACCACCCAGGTACCCTCTACCAGCTCTGCTGTCCGTGAAATACAAAGGCAGGAGCATTAAAACCACCTGAATCGGGAATACAAGTCCCCATCCTCAGCAGATGAAAGGGAGCTCTGACACTCCTTGATCAGTGCCAAGGCTTTGCTGCCTCCCAACACAAACAGCTCCCAGTTCAGGCCCAGACCTGCATCAGCTTCCTCAGAAAAGTTCAGTGTCTTGAGCTTATCCAACCTTCAGCTAACTTTGGGTCATTTAAGAAGTCAACCAGCACAAAGGCCCAGGTTTCCAAGCTGGCTGTGTATTAAAATAAAAGCCTTGTCCATGTGTCTGTAACTGGATGAAGAGCTTATGCCAGGCTGAAGCTTCAGACACTCCTGGCAGCTCAGTGAAAGCCCAGGGGTTTATTTTATATCCTCCATCCCAAAGCAACTAGAGCATGGAAGTGCAGACAGTTTGTTGGTGGAGCAAAGAAAGAGGAAGAAAGGCTCTGAGAGAACAAAACCTGGGGCAACCTGCTGCAGGAAGTAGCAGGGACTGGGAGGGAGGGGTGCAATTACATGCCTCCAGAGGGACATGGAGACACAAGATTCGTCTCAGCTGACTGACATGTGCATCCAGAGAGGAACAAATCCAGTGCCTACCAGAAGCTTTTTAGGATTTGCATGTGGAATTTGAATCAGGTATTAGGAAAAGATTCTTCACTGAAAGTGCTGTGAAGGTCAGGCTCAGAACTGGCTGCCAGGGCAGTGGTGGAGTCCCCATCCCTGGAGGGATTTAAAAGCCCTGTGGATGTGGCACTTGGGGACAGGGATCAGGGTTGGCCTTGGCAGTGCTGGGGAATGGCTGGACTCACAGTCTTAGAAGGCTTTTCCAACCTTAATAATTCACTTGATTCTGAGATCTGATTCTAAAACATCTCATTTTGACAGCAGAGCTGTTAAATTTGAACAAAGTCCCACCATCACAGAGCAGTGGCCTCCACAACAGCTGAACTGGGGGGCCACCAGAATCCACACCCACCTGGCTGTATGTAGTGTCCTCATCCCTTTGACAGCATTTGGCTTATTGACACGAGCAGCTTCTTGAGATGACCCACATCCTGGGTAAGATTCACCACATTTCGCCTTTTATCACTCAATTCCTGGAAGAAGGGGGAAAAAAAAAAGGAAATCATTAAAAACTCATTTACAATCTAATTACCAAGAAAGCCCAGCATTAGATCCTCTGTATAAAATTACAACTCGTGGTGCAGATGGGAGCAATTCTTGTAGGTCAGAGGGTTATGGCCACGTTTAAGGAGAACACGGGTCAAAGTCAAGGAGCCCTTTCCTGTTCCAGGGAATCACCTGCACATCCAGCTCCTATCCTCCCTGTCTGGGACTCCAGCACTCCCTGCTTCCAGGAACTGTGCTGGTATCCACAGCTGACCCAGCCTCTAAGGTTATTTCTCCACCAGCCTGGCTGAATCCCCCCCCAGCCATGGTTTCTAACACAGGTCAGCGTGCACAGGGACGACTTCTGAGCCCACAGCTGGAACAGCGAAACTCCTGGACCACCAAGGACTGGCTCTGACTGAGGATCTGTGGGGTGGTGTCCTCAGCAGTACCCAGTACCCCAGCCCAAGGCAGCTCCAGCTGTGAAACAGCATTTGGAACTGGAGATCCACACCCTTCCCTGCCTGCTGGCCCAGGGGTTCACCCTCTGCTCCAAACCCCTGGGAAATTCCCACTTCCCAGCAACACTGGGACTTGGACGAGGGCTTCACAAAGCAGTCCAAGCACCAGATAACACAGAGAAAAAGAAAAATGAAAGCTACCATGAGAGCTAGAAAGTTTCCTGTGCCAAAACGAAAATGCTGAGATTGTGCTTTGAAACAAAAATAAATGCCTTTTTTTTTTTTCCCCCTAGGAATTCGACAGTTTATTCATCGAGAAGTGTCACAGCTGAAGATGGACTCTCCCCCTCCTGCCTCCCTGCCTATCAGCCTTGCTGGGCTAACAGTGCTGTGTAATCCCTGTTTTATTACCTTTATCGATTAACTCCTCCAGAGACGCACAGAGCACTCCACATCTAACACACACCTTACTGCTCCTTACTCAGCTCAGCACACAGACATGCAGATCACCTGCAGGAGACCTTTTCCTTGAAATTTAACAGCTAAAAATAAACAACTCTGCCACGGTGTCAGCAATGCAGAAGTACCCAATTCTCCACAGGAGCACAGAGGTGTTTGCAGGCGCTCAGCATCCGTCAGCCCCGCTCTGGTGTTACCCACAGAATGAGACTGATGCATAATGCGGGTGCAAATCTCTCCCCAGAGCTCCAGGGAAATTAGAGGGAGTTCAGAGAGGGCCATTTTCCCTGCTCCCATTTGGCTGGAAATGCAGAACGAGCAGTAAATCAAACTCAAGCACCTGCACCATTACAGAAACGACTCCGGGCTCAGACAAGAGAACAAAATCTACAGCGAAGCTCTTACTCCTGTGCAACTGGTAAACATTTTTCTACTGTAAAAAATCATTGGGATCTCTATCAGGGTAGCCTTAACCTGTTTTACCCTTATTAAGGTAGAAAATCAGGTCTGTCAAGGCTGAGACTTGGCTTAGCAGTCTCATACAGACTGCTGGAAGTGGAAAGGCAAAGGCAATTAGCAGCCCAGCAGCTGAATTAATCCAGCACTGACCAGCAGTGAGGCTGCCTGGGCATCAGCACAGAAAACAGCAGGAGCAAGGAAGGAGCCCTCCAGTCCACTCCCAGCCCCATCTCTGGGAGCAGCTCCTCCCTCTCTCCCTCATTTACTGCATCATCTCCCTTCTGTTTTGTGACCTCACTAATCTCAGGCAGTGTTCACTCATGAATTATAGACACGTCCCCAGCCCTCCCGGGGCCAATCCTGGCTAGATCCCAGTGGATTTGGGCTCAGCACAGTCCTCCTGCAGCTCCTGCTACCCCAGGAGTGCACAGCTGCCTTACCCAGCCACTGCTGAGCCTCAGCCCTGTGCTCTCCATGACCCGGGGGAGAGAGGGGAAATTCAGGTCAGATATACAGAAGAAATCCTTCCCTGTGAGGGTGGGGAGGCCCTGGCACAGGTTTGCCCACAGAAGCTGTGGCTGCCCCATCCCTGGAAGTGTTCCAGGCCAGGCTGGACAGGGCTTGGAGCAACCTGGGATAGTGGAAGGTGTCCCCACCTTCAGCAGGGGCTGGGACTGAACGGTCTTTACGGTCCCTTCCAACCCAAACCATTCTGGGATTCTGTGATTCCACCTCTTTGGGATATGGGGATGAAGAGAGGAAGAGGATGGTAGTGGGGAAGCCCCTGTGATTTCAGACCCAGCAGCTAAAACAGGAGCTGAACCGTCTGGACAGATTCCCCTCCGCTGTTTCACACATATGGCATTCCCAGTTCCCAGGGATGGAGTGCTCTGCACTGAGATTTGGGGGGAAAAGCACATTACATTTCACATAAGCCTCAAAATAAGCTCAGTGCCTAAGCAAGCTGCTGAATATAAATGACTTCCTTAAAGCACACTAAAAAGCCCCCCTTAGTCATCAGCTGGTCCCATAAGCGACAAAGCAGCTGATTAGAAACCCCAAATGGTCTATTTTTAAATAGAAAGAAAAGGAGTCGAAAGAAAACACTCTGAGTGTGTTTGAGGGTTTATGCAAGTATCATTTCTCAATTTTGTGGGTTGATTCCAGCACCCAGAAGGAACAAATATGCTCATTTTCGAGCATGTGTTTTCAGGTCCTTCGTAAAAAAAAAAAGAGTCACTGTTGCTAGGTGGAAGTGGCTGGAAGACTTTCTTTTTTGATCTCAGAGCTATTTTCAGCTGGGTTTTTAGGCTTCTGGGGAGACAGTTTCTTTTTCTCCCCTCAAAAAAAGAAAAAAAAAAGGCAGCAAAAAAGGCCTGGAGAAAAGATAATGTTCTAATTCCAGCCTCTGCCAATGGCTACCTGTCAAGAGCGCTGCTTAGACAATTAATGTATTTTTACCAATGAAGGCTTAATTACAGGTTTATTAGGACTGTTTTTCCACACTCCTCTCTAGAATAAAGCCATGGATATTCTGGCAGAAACCTGGGCTCCACGATGTGCAGCAACAGCAGAGCAATGCGAGAGTCAGAAGGGTTTTGTGAGTTAAGGCAATTAAGCCAAAGGAGCGCATTTGGGCCACCACAGGGCACGTCTAATGACAGCCCAGCTCAGGAGAGCTGAGCAAAGCCACCAGCCACGAATGCCACGGCTGCTGGCACGGCTGTCACCTGGCTAAGCCAGGAGGGCACAGCAGAGAGAGCTGGGCGCTGGCTGGAGGGGAGCTCTTCTCCAGCCTGCTGCAGACAGGGACACAGCACCTGACCGGCACCACAAACCCCTGGATTCCCCCTGGGAACACAGGGAGGGCTCAGCAGCCCTCCCATCCTGCCGGGAATCAGCTCCCAGGGTTGGCACATCCAGGTCTCACAGGCTCAGCTGCACCCCCGGCTCAGACACGGCGAGCCCAGCGCGGGGCTCCGTCAGCATCTGTGACTGATCAGCCTGGAAAAGCCATTTCATTCCTGCTAATGACTACAGAGGCTTTTCTACAGCTCTCCTCAGAGGACCCTGAGCTTCCTCTCACAGGTGATGAAACCACTTAGGTTCAGCAGCTAAAAGGAGTCGATATAAATTATTTGTCCTATCAGCAAGTGCTCCTCTCCCCCTCCGACAACAGCAGCTCCTTCCACTCTGCACCTCAGAAGAAAATGGGTAATGAGCTCCATTGACACCACTCAGCTGGGAGAGAATCTCCTTCTCCCCTTCCCAACTGCTTTCTGGAAAGCTATTCCAGGGCTGGTGTGAAAGGTCTTTTTTCCAGACATGCAAAAAGCCAGTGACAAAGCCACAACTCAACCCCCTGTGCAGGTGGTGTCTTTAGGACAACACTCTGAGTACCAGCTCTACAACCACCCGTGCTAACAGCAACCCACAGGCTCAGGTGAGTCACCTGCAAGTGTGAAAAACAGCCCACCCAATTCCAGACCCTAAAACTGGAATGCCACTGCTGGAGGATACAGGAACACCAGCAGTCTGCAGAGTCCCCCACCCGCAGCACTCAGGGCTGGTCCCTGCTGAAGCTCAGGTTAGCAAGGTCTTGCTGCTGGACCACGTCAAGGTCCACACAAATGCCCAGGAGCCAGGGCCAGCTGAAGTCAAATTCTGGCTCTTGGCCACAGCTGCAGAGGAGCAGAAGGAACCACGTTCTGGCAAGAGAATCTCTGCCTCAGTGTTCCAGGTTGTGCAAGACTGCCTTTCTTTGGCATTACTGATGTCAGCAAGGGCCAACCCAACAGTGTTTTCAGCTCACTTAGTCATCAGCAGAGTTGGTTTTAGATTCCCTTTTAGCTTTCCCTTCTTGAAGGGAGAAGTCTGGGGATCTCCCCACTTTTGCCCAAACCAAACAAAAAACCCATCAGAAGTCCACTCTCGTGTCCAGAATCTCTCCCCTCCCTCCTTGCAAATCCGAGCCATGGGAAGGAGCCCTGATCTAGGCAGCACCAGAATTCCCAGCAAATCCTTGACACCCTGGCAAGCTGTAGGACTGGAAGCTCCACCAAGCCCCAGTTACCCACCAGCAGCACACATCCTGTTCCTTTGCTGGACCTCACTTCCCAAAGTTCCCACTTTGCCTGAGATTTGTGTGGCCCCCGAGCACGAGCTCCAGCAAACACTCACCGAGTCTGTGCAAACATCGCTGTTTTCAATAACATTGGCATCCCCAAAAACCTTCCCAATTTCTCTCTCAAGAGCTGCCAAAGACTCCTGGGCCTGTAAGGGAAAGATGTTATGAAAAAAAAGAAAGGAAGAAACAGGGAGGGCACAACAATTCGCAAAGTCTGAGAAGCAAACCCCCATCTCCCTGAGAGCAGCAGAGACACAAGAAATCACTGTTCAGGAGGAAATCTGTTTTATGCCAGATTTGCTCCAGGGACCAACCCATTTGCCAAGACTGACATGTCTCCTCACAATCAGCATGTTGCATGTCAGCCTGTCTGCATCTGAGAGCAATCCTACAGGGAAGCTTTAATAGTCTCACATCAAGTTACTAGGTAAAAATCATGCAGTAAATTTTGCCAGAGCAGGAGTGCACGTCTCCAAAATCCTAACCCCAGCTCTGTATTTATGTAGAATAAACCATGAACCACGGCCATCAGCACAGTTTGCTTTGTATGTCAACACTCAACATAATTGTCCAGAGCAAAATGTTTTAAATTCTTTATTATAGCAGGTTTCCTTTAGCATCTCACCTTCCTCCAGTGCTCCAGGACAAGATATGCTCCCCCAACAGCATTTCCCACTCCAGTCCTGGAAGAACTCAACCCAATTTGCTTACTATGCTGAAGGAACAAGGTGTTCCAGAGTCTGGAGTCAGAGCCCAGGCACCCCACAGGCTATTCCTGTCTCCATTTATCCATTCTGCCATGACAGCACTGAGACCTCTCATGCTTCAAGATTTTCCACTCCAATCCATCTTGTAAGAGCAGTCATTGAGGAAAAGCACAGGAAACCCACCTGTTTGTCCCATCACACTTGCACAGCTCCAACTTTTAGGATTTGCAGTCTCCTGAGTTATAGTGGATATGTCACCATGTGCAAAAGGGCAGATGCTTTGTAAACCAGCTTGTAACCCTCTGCCATTTGAGACTGGATTTAAAAGCCTCAGGCTGTGGTGTGGGTGGAGGGCTGTGGGATGGGCTTTTTGTTAGGCTGGGGTTTCTTTTAAATAAAGAATTGTTTGTCAGCCCCGAATCACCACTTGCTCCCAATGGCATAAAATCATCATGAACAAGGGAGTCTCTCAAGAAGGATAATTGAACAGAGCTTAGTTAGAGATTCATCATTTCTGCAGACATGCAGGTAGAGCTCTTACAGCCCCAGTCACCTGGGGACCCCATCAGGCAGGCAGGCAGTTCAAATCAAGCTCCTTCAAATCATCATTTCCAGCACTGCAGAACTACAGACATTGAAGGGTTTTGCTAACATTTATCTGTGCAACTGCTAAGGGTCTCTGCTTACCTTGGGCAAGTCACCAGCTACCTTTTCTCTCTCGTTTTGATCAACTTTGAGTTTTGATAGTGTTTCGTTTAGCTGCGTTTTCAGCTGCAAAACAGTAACAAAGCAAATCAGTTTCCCTCACACACACAGATTTCATCTGTCTGTCCCAGGGATTAACCCAGTGCACACGGACTGCAGAGGGAGTAAGATTTACTGACAATTACTGCACACACTGGATTAGTTGACATGTATGATGAGGTTTACAAGGACAGTCAAGGAAGAGAGACTCCATCTGTAAAGATAAAGGTAAAGAATGGAAACTACAGAAGACAAAACGTGGTTGGCATTGGCTTCCTTCTGAGTGGTTTCAACTTTTCAACTCCATTCCGGGAGGAGCATCAGCAGTACTGACAGTGCATCAGCCTCTCCAGCATCCTTACCACGGGAGTCAGCCCAGACTCCAACTTAATTCACAGCAAATATGCAAAAATGAAGATTGTCATCTTCCTAGTGCAGGCTAAACAGTCTCTCTACTGCTGAATAAACTAAAAAGCTCTACTTGTCATCTTAATAAAGCACCACTTACTACAACTATGTTGACTTAACCAGTCTGTTAATGTCACGTCGAGGCATGAATCACTGACAGGGGGATATTAAGCTGTCGATTGTGTTTAGATTCAATCCAAAAAAGTGAAACTATTTCAGTCAAGAGGGATGAATACTTTGTACTGGCTGCAGTCAGTACTTAAACTGCAGCCTTCCAAAGGATACACAGAGTTTTTTAAAGGGTATTTTGATTGCTCTTCAACATAGCACACAGAACCAGCCACAGCACTTGAGGCTTGAGCCTCCAACAGAAGTGCTAACAAGGAGCTCGAGTGCCAATTTTGTTGGATTTGTGCCTCTGAAGTGTGCTGTGCTAATGTTCACTATTCCTGCTGTCAATCTTCCTGGGAGCCAGCAGGAGATTAAAGGAGGGAACAATGGGCTACTCAGAGCCCTGAATTCTCACCGACTCCAAACCTACACATTGTATTTGCCTCACCCTTGGAAGGCCTCCCCCTTTGCAGCACCTGGACTGGCGAGTGCTGGGTTTGTACATTTTGGGGAAGCTCCTCTGCCCTTTCAGCTTCTCCTTGCTTACCTTTTAAATAGTGGGGAACCCATTCTGAAACACCATCATTTCCATTCCTCAGCCTCCTGCACAAGCCACTCACACACACTCAGGACAGCATTCCCGAGGCAGCTGCATGGGGGTGGTTGTTTAACACCTCCTCACACTCCCCCCAGCACAGCACCATCAGATTGCACTCAAGCTGCCCTAGCAGGGAGCTCAGCTTTTTAAGCTTTTGTTGTGCACAGACATAATAAATTGTTGCCTCTTATGTTCCAAGAGGTTGGCGTTCACTGATTAACTCCAAGATATGCATTCAATTCCCATTTCCCTTGCTTTCAGAACGAGAGGCTTTGCTTGCTGAGGCAAGTGTACTATGAACGTAAGCAGACTGTTACCGCGGTGGTGGTGATTTTTCTAAATCAACTATTTCAACCCAGCTACGTCAGTGGCAGAAGCCTGGTTGTCCTGTCATCCCAGACATGCTGACAGAGACAACCCTCCCCAATTCTGGCTCAAAAGCAGGAAAGCACTGGCCAAACACAAGCAGAGGAAGGCTCTGACTGCTCCTGCAGCCTTAAAAAACAGGTCACTGAAACAAGTGAGAAGGGAAAGGGCTCAAAATGGAAAACCACACATCCTCAGGTCTATCCTCAGTTAATCCACGTCCTTCTTGAGAAAGCTGCTATAGGAGCATTATTGGCTGGAGGCATTTCTAGCCAAACACGCTGTAACACATGCAAGCACCAAGCCAGCACAGCCATTCAGCCGCAGCAGGGTGTCAGCAGCTGAATACTCTGAATTAATTTAACTTTGGGTCAGGCCAATTTCAGTACATCCAGAGCAGGATGGAAAAGGCTCTGCACAGTCAGAGCACGGATACCACTGCTGCATCCTCAAAAGCTTTGGGGGGGAAAAAGCCCCACGAGAGAATAATCTTCCAGTTAAACCAATAAGAGGACCACTTTTGTTGCTCCAAGGACATTCCATTTGCTGCTGCATACGCCTACACTGCAAATCTTCTCAAGAAGTTTCAGGAATGGAAGTCTTACAGACTTCGGGGAAAAAGTCTTAAGAACCAGACATGCTATTGTTAGGAGCAGAGAAAAGAGACAAATTGTAAAAGTCAGACTACATAAATGATTTCGATGGACAAAAATATCAAGCTGAAGAGGTTAGCAGAACAGACAGGATTTGAAATAAGTCTCCGCTTCATACGTATGCTGGGAGCCTCGTTTGTGCCCAACGGAGAACAAGCTTCTTACCAAATTTAACTCTTCATTCTGTCTTACTGCTTCAGAATATGAATCATCAAGTTTTTTCTGCAATTCAGTCAAGAGATCTTTGAGCTGAAATGAAGTTTAGAGTTTTAGGATTTGTCTCCTTAGGATGCCCGTTCTCTTCTGCTCAGTTATTAGTGTGCTGCTCTACCCTAAGGTCACAAGCATACAAACTCCTCAGCCACAGGGGCTAAGCACTAGGTTAGTTTGCCAGCCAACTGGTAACCAAAAGAAAAAAAAAAAATACAGCTTGGACAATCATGTTTACCTCTCTGACTTCTGAAACATAAGTAGATCGTTCTATTTCTGCCTTTTCTAGTTCACTTTCCAAATGTTCTCTCTCTTTTTTAAGCTAGAAACAGAAAAACAGAGTTAACACAGATGTTTCCAGTGCTTTCTTGCAGTATCATTTGCTTGATTTATAATTAGCTGTAAATTTCTATCAAATATTCCGTGACGTTTAGAGAGCATTTCAAGCCCAGTGACTGCACAGTGCAGATTTAAACTTCAAAAATAAGATAAAAAGAGAAAGAATCAAGCCCATTTTTGTCAACAAGCAGCGAATTGAAAGAGAAAGAGCTCCAGTGGGTGAGCACAGAGGTGAAAACCAGGAAAACTTTCCAGCTTCTCTGCCTTTTATAACCACTGCCCCAAAGGCTCAGGTTGAACTGCAGCCCAGGCTGCAGAGAAGCCTGAGAAGTTCAGATTTACAGCACAAGCCTAAATCAGGTTCAAACAACATAAAGCTTCAAAGACAAAAGGAAAAAACCACCTGCACGTACAGTTTCAACTTCTTTGTTTTCTTCCTTTAACCTCTCCACCTCGTGCTGCAAAGAGGTGACCACGGAACGCATCTGCAGTTCGGGGGGAAAATAAAGATATTTAGTTGGGTTGGCCTAAGACAAACTCTGCAAAAAGAAACAAGATTGTTTCTACAATCTAAGAATATTAAGGATGAAATCAGAGTGGCTGAATAAAATAAGATGTTGACTCAAATAATTCAGTATACTGAGTCGACCCCATTCCCACCTATTCCCAGCCCAAGTTCTTTGACATATTTAGAGCCCACATGCCTGAAAGATTTGGAATATAAGCACTAATCCAGGTGTCCATTAGCCATGGTAAGGAAAATATCCTTCCCAGACAGGGAATAGTCACCATCCACACACCCAAACCCAGCATTTTTAGCCTTATTTGGGGCTGTGTAAGTGCAGCAGATGGCAGCACATCTATAGTTCAAGATCTGACAGCCTTTTTAAGCCCCTCAAACAAGATGTTTATAAATCATCTGTTTGCTGCCAGGCTCACACAGTGGCACTCAAATTTACTAAGCAGAGATACTTTAGAAATTACTTTTCAAAAAAGCAGTTTGGCCTACTTTAATTCTACATTAGAAAAGAAACATAAAAGCCTTTTTTCTTCCCATTTTTGCTATCAACACAGCCTTCCTAAAAGGAAAGCGTTGCAGGCAATTTCAAGTGTAATTAGTTGACCATAATGGATTGAGCAGTACTTTAACAGCTTCCAAAAAACTGTTATGATTCTATGATACCTCAATTTTAGCACAGAGTCCATATCTGCTCAGAAATATACTCGGAAAAAAAACCTATGTGCTCAATAAAAATACAGTCCAAATACCAGGATCAGAAAAATATATATTCCTGGGCACATTAATGGGACACTTGCACATTCAATCTTTGGCTTCCTATCCCATCAGCATTAATGCTATTACTTATTATTTGGCTGCTTCCTGCAGCATCTCCAAAGGACTCTCCATCCCTGGGATTGTCCAAGGGCTGGGAGCAACCTGGGATAGTGGAAGGTGTCCCTGCCCATGGCAGGGGGTAGAATGTTATGATCTTTAAGGTCCCTTCCAACCCAAACCATTCTGTGATTCCATGATTGTAACACAGGTAGAATGTTATGATCTTTAAGGTCCCTTCCAACCCAAACCATTCTGGGATTCCATGACACTAACACAGATTTGCNTTATTTGGCTGCTTCCTGCAGCATCTCCAAAGGACTCTCCATCCCTGGGATTGTCCAAGGGCTGGGAGCAACCTGGGATAGTGGAAGGTGTCCCTGCCCATGGCAGGGGGTAGAATGTTATGATCTTTAAGGTCCCTTCCAACCCAAACCATTCTGGGATTCCATGACACTAACACAGATTTGCTATAATGGTCAAGGACCTGAGCTATTTATTTGTTCTTGCTTCTCTAAAGACGGCAACAGAAATAGCCACACAAATCCTCCATTTTTTTTCAGTTTCTTTAATGGAAAGNAAAGATGGCAACAGAAATAGCCACACAAATCTAAAGATATTGACAAATCCTCCGTTTTTTTCAGTTTCTTTAACGGAAATACATCCCTCCAAAAATGAAATCCCAGCCTTTACATGAAGCTAAGTATCAGAGCACCAAAACACCATTGATATGAGGAATCATTCCTATTATACTTGTTGCAGGCTTCACCTTTTTCATCCCCTGGCCATGCACACATCAAACCAGGCAGCCAGGGCTGTTCCACACCTGCCTTCACACAGCTCAGACACCCTCTGTGACTTCAAGCAGAGCCTGCCCGGCTGCTGGAAGAAATAATAAAAAAAAAAGAACTTCAGAAATACCTGTTTAAGTTCCTTCTGTGATTCTTCAACTTTTATCTTCCATTTGCTTTCTTCCTCTTCCACACTCCTCTGTAGCCTTTGTAAAATCCCCTCCTAAGAAGAGAGAGAGGGATTTGAAAGCTCAGAGCAGAAGAAAGGTAGCTGGAACATCACAGAGGTGACCAGGCATCCCACTTACTGTCTCTGCCAGAACAGATTTGTATTTCTCACACTCCAGCTGCAGCAGGATGTGCATTTCCTCAGCCTCCTTCAGCTTCTGCTCCATAGCCTGGCAAAGGAGGAAAGGCACCACAAGAATCACATCTCAGTGGATGGATTTCTGTTCTATTCATCTGATTTCAACAAGCTGGTATCACTCCTGGGCAGGCCTGTCTTTCCAACCCATCAAAAGTCAACAGCAAGTGCAGAGTTCACCTACAACTCTCAATATTCAATCACAAACTTTGAATATTGAAAAAAATCCCCGTTACTTAAAAGCAGAGAACAGGGATTTTCGATTTCACGAACTCACAATTTCACAAGGTACTTATCAAAGATGCAGATGCATTTCTGTAAGTATCTAAACAGCAGGTTGCCCAGAGAATCTGTGGCTTCTCCCTCTCTCAAAGCGTTCGAGACCAGGCTGGATGAGGCTTGGAAAAACCTGGTCTAGTGAGTGGCATCCCTGGCCGAGGCAGGGGGGTTGGAACTGGATGTGTTTAACCCAAACCATTCTATAATTATATAAAACAATTTTCTTCTGCCTTGTCTGAGAACCTGAACTTCCCACCCCACAGCACAATTCGGAAGATTTATACTGCAGAAATACATTAAGCCACACACCAGCAGTCCATCCTTCATGCCTACCTTGACATCTTCAGATCCTGAAGCCTCTCTCAAGTATTCTTTTGCCATCTTTTCAAACCCACATATCCATTCGCTGTGGCTCTGTCGGGAAATCATTCCGTTAAGGCTGAGAATAACCTCAGGAAAACTCTCAGGACACGTGCCTCCCCCCCTGAAGGCTGAGACAGCGGCGTTTCGGTGCCCCAAATCCCCGGAGCTCACACACAGCCCGACGGCTGCTGCTCAGCCACTAGCACACACAGCTGGCAGCAACCCAGCAGCACGAGGTGCTGAGACACCCAGTTCAGGGGGGCCTGGGTGAGCTGAAATGCAGCTGGGTGACACAGGACTCCCTGCACGCGTCAGGGCTCTGCATAAGCATCTGAAGATTCAAGGGAATCTTTCCCAAAATCCCTGAGCAGTTCAAGCAGGCACCTGCTGCATAACTCTAAGAAGGCTATAAAATAACCTTACAGAAAGTCTTTTTAAAGACTGGTTCATCAGGACACTTACTTTAGCACATTTGGGAACAATTCTAAATAGGAATATTCGGGAACAATTCTAAATAGAAATATTCAAAACCTCTAGAGGTTATAAATGAAATGCACCCATTTTTCCAGACTCGATGTTTTTCACCCCATCTGAACACCACCAACCCAGGGCATTTTCCCTGCAAACCACTGAAAGCCACCGAAAATACAAAATTGGAAATCAGTGCCTGGGGACAAAATAAAACCCTCTTAAATTTTAATAACTGTCACTGAGGCACTGCAGCTCCTCTGGAAAGACTGGGAATATACAGATCCCCATCATGCCACACAGTGAGCAAACACAGCAGGCATTATGTGAATTTACTATCTCAGTGTGACACAGGGTAACAGACAGGTAAATCAGATGGTGGGGCATAAAAACCACAAGATAATAACTTTTATTTTGCTGTTTTAACACTTCTTGAAGCAACCATCCGCAGCTTTGCCTCCCTGTGCAAGTACAGGCATCACCAGCAAGAGACACTCATCCCACTTCCCACTGCAAAAACTTTGGGATAGACAGGACTGTGAGGAAACACTCCAAGACTGCCCAGCACAGCAGGACCAGAGCTCCCTGGCTCCCAGCAGAATTTCAGGAAGAGCCACTTCTCTTACCATGTTGGAAGGAAGAGAGACTTTGGGGAAAAGCTTCTGGAGGAGTTCGCGGGTCTCCACCTCGGCAGCTTCCAAATGCTGCTGCTTCTCCTAAAGCAAGGGGAGGGCACAGGTGAGATTGGGCACCACGCTCACCGACCTGGCAGCAGCCTCTCCTATGCCTACAGCAATCCACTTAACCCAGGAAGTCTTTTTCTAAGTGAGAAAGGCGCTATAATCTCTAAAATTGCCGGTAAATTGCTTCAAAAATGGGCACTGAATTGCTTCAGAATTTGGCCTTCACATTTGTTCTCACTTAAGCTTTTATTTTCTGAAGTCCTCCTCCAATCTAGCCTGTTTGTACAGAAATTACACCACCATTCACTTGTCCACAACACAAACTGCACTGTGCTGAGTAACTGCATCCACAGACCACACCAGGCCTGCCACTCGAGTTAAGTGAGCTCAAAACCAAATCGTTTGGTCAATCAACTATTTTTGTTTCTTTTAATCTGCACTTCTAAAATAATTTTAGGTGCGAAAAAAATCACCATAAGTTAACGTCATCACATCAAAAACAGAGAATTAAAGTCAAAAGGAAACTTTGTGTTAATGCACATTTGAACCAGGCCAAGAAAGTAAGACTTTTAAATATTACTTTTAAATCCTTAAGAGGAAGTCACTTACATCCTCTTTTCCCAACCCGGGATGCAATGGGAGATAATTATTAGAGCTGTGTGACAATCTCCAGGTTTTTTTTTGTTAGTGCTCTGCAAATATAAATACCCAGAGCCACAGGAACCACAGATCTATCCTTCCTCTTATTTTCCATTAAAAGCAGAGCAGCCACAGGACACATGCTTGCTGTGCTTGTGGCAGATTGGGTTCGTTTGGCCATACAACACTCAGGCTCCCACTGAAACTTAAATGCAGAAAGCCTGAAACACTGCACAGAAGGGCAGCTTTCAGCCAAAACCCTTCACTGGTATTTGGGATTGTTCTTCCCTTTGACATCAGTGCTACTGCTCGGCTGCTCTGAGCTCCTCTGCTGCAAGGGATCGGTGGCGTGAGCAGGCTGAGGTTCAGAGACACAAACAGAGGCAGACATTAGGTTGTGAGGCTGTGCTAAGTGTGTTAGTTGGCAGCAATTTAGGAGCCACCACGAAGTGGCAAAAGGCTGTTTGCTGAAGTCTTCCAGCTGCAAGGGAAAGCAGGCAAGCGTTAGCACACAGCGAGAGCAGGGACAGGCTCCTCCCGGCGCGGGGCCAGCACAGAGCCGAGACGGCTCCGAAACGCGGACACGACCCCAGACCAGAGCTCCTCTGCTTCTGGCTGCCTGGCTGGTGTTCTTAGGGTTAGCTGGATGCTTTTATTTGGGTTCTGCACAGTGGCAATGAATGCTTGGATCAGGCCCACGAGCTCCTTTCAGAGCAATTCACACCCCGTATCTTTTTGAACATTGGTCCAATGGTCCCTGCCAAGCTTCATATGCCTTCGAGGAGGAAACTCACAGCTGTGGTCACACCACTTTCCTGAGAAGCTCCCAGGTTTTTAAATAATAATAATTTAGTCCTGGTTCTTCCCAGGTCCAACAGATTTGTTCAAGCACAGCCAGAGCCCAGTAGAAGAAAGCAGGTTGCTCACCAGCACAGCTTTTAATCTGGAGCTCCCCACAAATCAAAAACAATTCACGACAGCTCTAACAATTATGCAAACAGAAATCAAAAGTCAGCATGCCCACAAACTAACAGTCAAAAAAAAAAAACAACCTAAAGACAACAGGAAGAAGCAGAGGTGAAAGTATATGAATGATCACTCAGAAGAGATTATACTTAAACTGCAGTAAAAGTTAAATGTCTCCGTTTCACTTAAAAAACCAGCTGCAGATCTGCTTCTAGCTTAACGCATCATTTCTAGCAGTCAATATTACAACCTTGGCAGTCTTGTTCACTTTGTCCTGCAGCAATTTTTCAGTTGATGCCAATGCTTCCATTGCTTCCCAGTTTTTCTCCCGAAGGTCCTAATCATTTTTAGAAAGAATGATTTCAGTTCAGCCAATATTCAAACTGTTTTCGCTTTTACTTCAGAGAAATATTTCGCATTACATTCCACCATTTGCATTTAAATGCTGGTTACTGCGAGGTGATTTTGCTGGGGAGTACGACATACACTAGCAAAAACAAGTGTGATGTTCAAAGAGCCTGAATGAAAAGTGGAGGGGAAAAAAAATGCCAATTTCTGCCCCACCTGCCCCCGTGTCCAAAAGTGATGCACGTGTTACTGCAGAGCGTTATCACTACAGCGACCCCACACTTTGACTGCACTTGTAAGAAGAAAGAGGGAAGTTTTCAAAAGTAGTGAGGAACACAGACACCAAACCACAGATTACACAACAGAGTGTTAGGCATGTCGCAGTGCAGAACCCAGCATGGACCCAGGAGACATGGAGGTGTGCACATTTACGCCCCTCATCCTGCAACCAGACCTCAGCCCAAACCCGCTGCTGCGCCGGGGCTGATTCCAGGACACACAGCCCAGGGTTCACAGCTCTCTCCACTGCACCCAAAGAACACTGGTTTGGTGCTCACCAGCCCTCCTGGGAGGCTCTGGGATTTCAGCAGTGGTGAGCACATCCCAGATCCACGTGGGAAGGCCACGGTGCCGTGCTCCTGTGTCTTTCTTGGCGAGGTCATCAAATGTGTACTCCACAGGACGCCAACACAACTCAGTGAGAGGCTGAGAGCTCTTCTAAGAGCAGCCTCACAGCTCTGCTCTAGGAAGGATGGTGGGGCCTTGCAGCGAGGAGATTACAGTGCTTGGGAATTAGATTTGGTTTTTTCCAACCCTCAGGGCAAATTTCCTTTAGCAAAGGGCTATTTTGGAAAGGTTGCATTTTAAATTCATCAAAAGCCCAGCAAGCACCTACACTAGTTTTACTTCACCACTTCTATTTGCCCACAATCCTAAGGGCTGTTCACAGGATATAAACACAATATTGGATAAAACTGAGAAGAAGCTACAACCTATAGGCCTGGTCTGCCTTTAGCAGCAGCCAGACTTCTGCCTGCAGCACAGAGGGTATTCAGACCTTGTGAATCCCCAGGAAACAGACCTTCTGTTCTACCTTTCCAGCTCATCTGTCTTCTGAGACTACTCAGCCACTTTCTATTTTATTTCAGCTCTTAAGCAGCACTCTTCGCTCAAAAGTTCTCAATATTTTCCTTGTGCATTTTCCTTAGATTGTCCGACTATTAAGAAATAAAGCTTATTGCCTGGTATTCATTGGATTTTACAGGCTATCAAGGACAGACAGGTGAGATAAGCACCCTGCACTTTAACTTTCTTCCACATAACTTAAAAGAGAACACTCCCTTGCCCTGCACAGGTAATGCATTACAAGGAAGTAACTCCACAGCTCTGTGATGGGAGATACAATCTTTAATTCCATCCACAAACCCCGAGTGCACCATCAGCAGCTGTTGTGAAGGAAGGCTCAGTCCTTCACTTCCTTTGGAAGATCAGGATTAGTCACCCTAAGGAATGGGAAGAGCCAGATCTGAGCACCCTGAAGGTAATGCCTCCTCCCATGCCCACACGTAAGGACCAGAACTCCGTCAGAGCACAGCACCTTTCCTCCTCCCACCCTCCCTGCCCTTGGCAAAGGACCTTTCTGAACAGGGTTAACCAGGCTGGAATCCAAATCCAAGAACTTGCTGTGGGATGTGTCCCCTAGCAAGTGTCCTTCCTCTCATCCAATCGACAAACTGTCGGGAGCTGACACAACTCTGAGCAGTGAAGTCAGGTGTGCTGAGTCACTGCCACGAGGAAAGGAGTGCCCAAGGACACAATACAGCAGACAGCGGGCAGAAACACTCTCTGCTGAACGCCCCAGGCCTCAAGAAGTGCTGGGAACACAGGTTTGGTTGTTTTGGGGGGTTTTCTGGGGTGGTGGGGGAAGAATTTCCTTACGTTGTTCTTTTTCCTCTGCTGCTCAAAAGCGTTTCTCTGAGAGGCGAGCTCGCTCTGGAGACTGGCGATTTCCTTCTCTTTGCCTGCAACCCTGAATTAACAAAGAGAACCACAAACAAGTCAGGAGACATTGCAGAAATTTCCAGTGAAGCACTGACACCCTTTCCCACACACTAACTTGCCTTCCCTGCCAGCAACACGCTCTCTCTGAAAAGCTGTTTTCACTGACTTGGCAGCACCGTTTGCTTCCCACTGCTCCCTGAGCCACTCTGCCCGAGCCAACCCATTGTAAAGCTGTTGTTTGCCTACAACAGGCATCTGCACACATTTATCAAGGCCATGGAAAGACAACACATTAGCTGAGGGTAGAGTCAGCCAGCCCACGTCAGTACAACACCACAGCACAGGCACCGGCTGCTGGATGAGAGCATTCCCTTTCAAGCACCTAATCCACAATTTATAAGTCATTTAACTTGAAAGACAAATAATTCAGCCAGCCAAAAATGCATGACAGTGGCAATTTGCTTAGCACATTATAGCATCGGCTTCCACACAGTTATTTAATGTGCTTCAGCCCCACATTGTAACACACTTTTACCCCTGAGATTTTTCCCTGGGAAGAGATTTCCACCAGATGATTTTATAATAGGAACAATCCTCTGCTAAGCTGAAGTTCCAAGAAAAAAGCACGTCACTTTTGCTTGAAACACCAACATTTAACTCTTCAGCCATACAGCTGAGCTGGCACGCACTCAAAATTACATCAATCGAGGCTTGCTTGTATGGTGGGCACAACATATTGCCAGCACTGTCTGTCTGCAGGAGATTACACCTGAGGATTAGCAGTGTGAGCAGGATCTCCCATGGTCAACTTTCATTAGACAGTCATTTAATTTTTTTTTTTTTTTACTGGCCACTTCACATACTCTGATATTGTACATTTGGCATTTATTTCTAAATTTCCCGAGCAATTAAGCGAACTCAATCAATTCTCTAACGCATTCAACTCCTGGCAGTACTCACACTTGCAGAAGCTCCTCGCTTTGGACAGCCAGAGATGCCTACAAAGAGATCAGAGATATGTTAGGAGCAGAGCAGCAGCAAAGACCAGCATCTGCCTCGTTAACCAGGCACTGCTGCAACACCAGAAAGCTGCATCTGGGGCCTCTGAGGGACCCATGTCCAACCTCCTCTGGCCAGGAACACAGCAGGCGTGAGAAAGAGCACAAGACTGCAAACCCACATGGTAAAAAGGAAGCAGGAACAGATATGCAACAGCCAGAAAAGCTGGCTCAGTGCACCCCAACCCCAAAGGTGTCCCTGGATTTCCATGGGCAATACAACTCCTGATTTCCCATGCCAACCATGCAAGCTCCCACCACCCACTTTTGACTTCACTCACTACCACTGCCATTGGAAGCTGTACCTGTTTGCAGTTCTCCTGCTTTAATTCCTGTATTTGAGCTTTGAAAGATTCATTTTCTTTTTGCACATCCTGTTGAAAGAAAAAAGGCAATATATACTCATGGATAAACAGAGAGATACACTCACAATACATACACTCCTCAACACAAGGTGTTTCTACCAAAACTTTACCTGCAACTGTTTTACTTGGTTTGCAATTTCTCTCTCTTTTTCTTCCACCATAGCTTTCAACTTCTTCGTTTGTTCTTCTTCCCCTTTCAACCTGCAGGGATGGTTTAGAAAGTAAGGAGAAAAGGTTAAAGTAAGGAAAAAAAAAAGTTCAAGTAAGAATTTATGCTAGAAAGGGATGGACACTCAAACTGGGACAGCTTGTGCAGCAGAAGATAAATACATTTTGTACATTGAGGCTGCCTCAGGTACCACACACGGGCTGCACCAGAGCTCTGCTGGGAGAGCAGCACGTCAGAGGAGCTGCTTTGAAGACAGAGCCCGTTCTGGCACAGTCTCATACAACCTTCCTCTGACTTGGAGCAGCCAGACAAAGCAGAGTCAAAACAGAGGAAAGCCTGGCAGCATTTCTCCATAAAACAGGCGCTGGGGAATTGGCTACTGCATCTCAGCCTGAAAACGGCAAACACCGGCTCTGTTCGCTGCCGCTACCGACTGAGCCACAGGCACTGCAACCCTTAAACACGCTGAACAGAAGGAGAAATTAGCACTAGACACGAGAAGCAGCAGCAGTTCCACTGGTTAACAGAGCCCTGGGTGCACATTCCCAGCGTGTGAGCAGCACAGCTCAGGGCAGGGACGCCAGGCACGGCAGCAGCCGCGCTCCAAGCGCCGGCACTAACAGCTTATTTTAGCAAAGCCCATGAAATTCCTGACACCAATTCAAACATTCCAGCTGAAGATAAACTCAATGCATATTCCCAGCGGGCACTTGAAGAACTGCTACTCTGCATACTCACAGGCTCTCCACGTTCTGGACTTGGGACGCAGCAGGTACCTGAAAAAGTAATTCCAGGTCTCATTTTGATGGCACGGTTTTCAAATTAACAGCAGCTCTTTGCACGAGAAGGGGAAACACACAGCTTGCAGGACACTTGCCAAAGAAATACCAGGAATTTTGCATCAGGCATTGCTCCAAGAATATCTAAACACATAATGGATTTCAGAAGCAGAGCTTACACCAAGCATCCCAAACTTCACACCAGCCAATTGCTCTCCGTTCCATCTCTCCCCTGGGATAAATGCCTGTGTCTAGACATCCACCCAAAATAAAAGTTCAACTCCGTCTCTTCCTTTTACCATCAACAAAAATCCAAACTGAGCCAGAATACCACCTTATTGGAAAAATTCTTCCATTAGGTAACACCTGGTTTCGAGGTTGTCCAGTTGTCTGCTCTCACGTCCAGTGCAGGAAATCAAAAGCCAAAATATTCCAGCCCCAGGGAAAGACAGCACAGCCTGACCACTTCAAGAGGAGCTGCTACATTCAGTTACAGCCAGAGCTCCTGCATGACCAGAGCCCTGCAGAGATGCTGCTTCAGCCTGGCAAGAGGGTGGCTGGGACACAGCTGGGACTCTTGTGAGCTCCAAGGCTTTCAGACCACCGAAGCTCCTCGTTATGCACAGTATCATCCAGTAAAAAACCTCCCAGAACTTGCTATCCATGTAAAACCTGTTCTGGATGAACACAGCTGAACTAGTGGGCTCTCTGCATTGTAAACTACCAGCTTAGTCAAGTAGGATTTAAAACATCTCTAAGTTGAAGCCAATGCAAATCCTCTGTGTGAGATACAGGAGAAAAACCTCTTCCTGTTCAACCAAGCAGCGCTCCCAAACCACATCCACTCTGCAGGCTGTACCTGTTGGAGTTGTTGCAGGTTCTGTTGTTCCAGCTCCTGAACTTTACTGGTTAATTGTGCAATTGTATCCTTCTGACCCTTTGGATAGATAAAAAGCAAGGTTAGAAGTGTGAATTTATTTTTCCCAGCCAGAAATGATGCAGCAGAACTTATTTCCCTTCAGAATGTTAAAGCAGCTTACCTGCAGACATTCTCCTTTCTTAACAATCTCTTTCTCCTTCTCTTCCAATAAGGCCTCCATGGTTTTCACCTGCTTTTCCTTCCCCTTCAACCTGTACCATTAAACACAGACACACAGCATAAACCCCTTGCTCTTTCATCCATGTGAAAATAAAATGTCCTACGCTTCGCAGCGCCTAACAAAAGCAACATCTGTGATCAAAGGCACAAGCACAATTCACCTACTAAAAACCCATGTGTGAACACTTCCACTTCAGCCTGGGTTAGCAGGAGATGCCCTTGATCAATGGCACTGCTCATTAGGTGAAAGCAAACTCTGTGCTGACACATTGCAGGGGTTTCACAAACCTCATCCAAAAATACTTCCCTCCCCCTCCCCAGCTGGAGATACAAGGGACTGACTGACTGATCATTTCCCCACCCCTACAGCTCAGATATTACCAAAGTAGGTTTTCCACTATGCCTTGCCTACATCCCTCCATCCCGACTTGAATTTAAGGGGTCAGTAAGGGGTGCACAGGGCAGATCAGACATTAACAACTGCACTTACAGAGTCTGAAGTTCTTTGACTTGTGATGTTATTGACACCTAAAGAAAATAATCAGCACTTCAGTTCAACGCACGTGGAAAAGGCACATAAATGCTAAAAATTGCTCTATGAAGAAACAGGGGGAAAAGCTATCAGATATTATCAAAGTAGGCACTGTTTATTGCAGTAAGCATAAACACACTTTTTTTAATTACGAGACACCAAGTGTCTCCAGCCATTTACATTCCCCACATTTAAAATGTGACTTCCAGAGCAGCAAAGGAAACAGTGCAAATGGGAACACAAGCAGGCCCACAGGAGACACACGGGAAGAAGCAGAGAGTGACTGTGACCACCATCCCACTGGCAACTGCAGCCCCAGCCACAGAGATCATCCCTGGCCACTGAGACCTCTGCGTAAGGAAGTGGTTTTCAGGTGCTCTCTGAAAAGTCAGCACTCCCTTAAATTCCCATTCTGAGGCTGAACATGGATTGAAGACACAAGATTTAGTGGGAATGTTGTGTGAAAGCCTGACAGTGGTTATCTGTGCAGACAGTCAGTCCTCCACCGCAACACGACAGCAGTTTCAGACATTCCCAAAAATCTCTCTTCTGCTTGCAGGAGACCAAAAGGTGCACAGATACATCACCTCTGGAGCAAGCATCCCTCACAAAGCATTCCAGAGACAGCAAACCTAAACTGCTTTTTTTTTTCCTGGGCTCTGACAGTTCCAGGGAAGGAAATACACACAAATAACTCCCTCAGTTCCTGGAAATTTGCTTTGGAGGAAAAGCCCAAGATGGAAACACGTTCTGTGAAGCTTTGCCTAAAAAGGACAAAACTCTAACACTGAGAAGGGGGTGACATGTTGGAATGCAGCTAGGACTGAAAAGAGTGCAGACCAAAAACACAACCCACACAAAGAAGCAAACTTCCTGACAGCACGATGAATGAAGCTGCCTGCAGAATGGGCTCCCTAAGGAAACGTGGGCTTCCCTTGTTTTGGATGCCAGACAGCAATCATGCCAAAAAAGCCAAAACTCCTCCATCCCTGCATTCCTGACAGCTAAAGTAAAACTAACTGGGCCAAGACTGAACTCTTTTTGGGCACTGGGGGAAAAAAAACAGTCTTGGGTTTACCTGGAAACCAGATACTATCAGAGCCTGCTGTATTGCTCCAGCAACTCAGAAAGGCCAACAACAGGAGCAGCAACTTCAGCACTTGAAATTTCCAAGGTGCCAGCCCCCAAGGATGTCCTAGGGTTTCATGTTTACTACTGGGACAGTGTGCCCAGGCAGAGCTAATGTTGAAATGCTATAGCAATTCTTGCCAAATTTCATACTTATGGTCCAAAAAGCTCAGGCTTCCAGAGGCATGTGGTTTCTGAAGGACAGCACTAGTTATCCTACATTTTTATGGCTTTATATCCAAGAACAGTGTAGCTCCACCATTAAAGAGTTCCTTACCCAATGACATTCACCAGTGAAACAGAACACACTAGAACAGAAACGAGTGAGCAGCACATCCAAGGCAAGGCTGGTTCACACTGCTGGCACTAAAGTATTTTACCTGTTTTTCCATCTCAAGCTGGGAATTTCCTACTTCTTCTTTCAGAGCCTCTATTTCCTGTGTCAAAGCCTTTTCAATGACAAAACAAGACAGGGTTGGACAATGGAAACACAAAAACGCCACAAAAATGGATGCTACAAATTGATCACTGTAGAATGCCATGCAGTAACAAACAAACGTGGTCGTGGCATCGACACAGAAAGGAAGGCAGGGATTGCACAAAGATACCTGAACAGTCTTCTCCTTGTTTGCTACTTTTAGGATTTCAGCTTGCAGGAGTTCTTCCACTGATTTTATTTTTCCATCCTTCTCGTGGATCCTTAAAAAGAGCAGAGAAACAGATTAGCTGGGTGAAAAAAAAATGTGCTGCTCAAGCAAACACACAAAATTTGGTTCTGCTATCACATCACATCCCATCACCAGCTTCTGGGATCCACAGTTGGGACCAGGCAGGAGGAACAAATAGGAAGAATAAGACTGGGACTAGTGCAGAACCAGCTGGCTTTACATAAGCAGTAGTTCACAGGCCAAATCAATACTCTTACAGTCCAAAAATGCAGATTAAGATACCAATAGTGCCTGGAATGACACACACTTGAAAGAGCCTTCACTGCACATTCCAGCAAAGTATTTATCAATTTAAAACACACACACAGGGGACAATCCCACTTCTTTTAAAGTGCCTACTGAACAAAAATGATTATCTGACAAATCAGAGCAATTCCTCATCTAGTCCAAGTCGGGTTTATGAAATTAACTGCTTAGCAGAGAAGCAACTGGATTTTCAGCAGGTATTGATCTGGCATGACATGTTTCAAAAATGAAAATGCTTCCTGCCACACACAGACTTCACCCAGTTAAAAGCCAATCATTTCAGGGAAGCAATACACTTGTAGTCATGGGATAAAGACAGAGAGAATTAACAACCAGAAATCGTATCTGTGCAGCAACTTACACTTTCTGCAGTTCCTCCACCAGTGATTGGAAGGAAACCTGTTAAAAACAGAGCTTCATCTTAGACAAAACAGAACAGAGCAAAACAATCTGTGAATGTTGAGGGGTGAGGACAGAGAGCTGGAGCTCTCTGGCACTGGATGAACTACGTAGCTGCCTAATGATCTTATTTATCTGGCTGCTTCTGAGAAAATTAGCTGTCAGTCTCCAGTTCCTGGCAAACCAAAAATACCAAGCCTTCTGCAAGTTCCAGGAAAACAGAAGCAAACCCACACCATCTTTACCAGGAGAGGGTGAGGTTCAGGACCAGCATTTCATCAGCTGCCCTTTAATACTGACACTACTGTTCATCTCTTCAGGGTCATGTGCCTCCCTCTTCCATTAATGATTTTCTAGGAACTAACTGCCCTCCCTGGGCTGTCCAAGCAGAGCTCGATGTCAAGGAAAGGCATTTCCTGATCAGCACATCAAAAGTGACAACGCTGTGACAGTGTCACTGATCAGACACAAGGAGAAGGGGGATAAGTGACACCTGCAGAGTGTGGACTGACACTGTGAAGCTCAAACGTGCATCGTGAAGCTGAGGCAGTCCGAGCTGCCACGCCTGCTGCTCCAGGCTTCTGGAAAAGGAGATCCACAGCCATTTGTCTTGGGGTGATTCTATGACCATACTGTATTCCCCATCGCCTGCTGGATCTCTAGTGCACCTTTAAATTGCAAAGGGGGGAGAGAGAAGCCGAAAGAACTCTTCATAGCGGCCAGCTTGACCTTGCATCTAGAATGTTTTGCATTCTTTTCTCTCCCGATTCTGACAACATTTGGTTGGTTAGAGGACTTTTGCTCTCTACTCTCTTCGGCTTTTAGCGGAGAAGGGACTGTGATCTGCCTCAGCAGCTTCTGTTCCTTTTTGGACTGTTTTTGGCTTGCTTTTCATCCGAGACCAGCTCCCATCTCCGGACCTGCTCGGCGGGACCCTCCCAGGGGGATCGTCGGACCCTGCCTGGCCCCGCCCAGCTCAGGCCTGCAGGTTTTACCTACAGAAAGAACTCTAAAATCCATAGTCCTCTTTTAGGGGCCAGGGGAGGGGGTTTCAACATCCTTTTTTGCCCCATGACAGCGGGGGACTCTGTTAAATAAATACATAACGTTTTTTTCATTTTCACTCGAGAAATTATTTTCCTGAGCCCGTGGGGGAGGTGCTGCCGGGTCCTGCTTGCCTGGCAGGCAGGAGAGAGAGAGAGAGAGATGCCCCTGTGGGGGTGTTTCCTCCTAAATTTGTGTCCAAACCGGCACACCATTTCAGAGCAGGGCAAACTCAAACCAAGCCACAGCCAGCACTGACTGGATCCTGTGCGTCTGCCCCGCTTCTGACACTTGTGCAAAGGAAATATTTGACAGAAGTATCAGCTCCCAGACCAGCACTGAAAGGAAACAGGATGCTTTGCCAACAGGCTTCAAAGGCATCTCCACCTTCTTCCCTTGACTTTTGCAACCACAGCAAGATTCTTTCAGATTCAGTTTAGGTGTAATAAAAGTTTTAGATGAAAAAGTACTACCTGCTCTGATTGCTGAATTTGCAGGCTTTGAAGTTCTTTTCTCAGAGATGAATTTTCCGTTCGCAGGGCCTTTGAAAGCAGACACACAGATAATGAAAGACTCATTTGTGGGGGAAAAAAGTGTTAAGCTTGACAGAAAAGTAATTTCTTTCAGAATAAGTGAAAGACTTTGAAAGTCTGAAAGAGACCCCCTTCTGCAGCTCTTGGAGCCAAAGTATTCAACAGACTAATTATTCACCATGGATAACTTGGAGTGAACATCAATTTATAGGAAATTAGAGCCCAGCTACAGAGCAAGGTGGGAATGCTGTAACTGAGCAGAGAGGTCAGAAAACCAAATGTAACAAATCATGTTACAGGCCCATCTTTTGGACAGTCCATTTATTTATATGTACCTACAGAATACTGGGATTCTCCCACAGACAGGCTTCTCACCACTTTGGGAATACAAATAAAAACTAGAAGACCATGGGCTTTAACAGTCTAGATCCTACTCTGGAGTCAATAATAACATCCAAAATATGCAAGAATTCAAAGATGCCTTTGTACAGAAACAAGAATAAAAATCATTATCTAAACATTGCTGCCAGCATTATTAAAGAATTGTAGAATATTATTTCAAACAAATAACTTGCAAAATACCACCATCCCTGGAGGGATTTAAAAGCCATGTGGATGTGGCACTTGGGGATGTGGTTTCGAGATAGGCTTGGCAGTGCTGGGGAATGGTTGGACTCAATGACCTCAGAGGTCTTTTCAGCCTAAAAGAGTCTATGATGTGCTCACAGCTTTGGCTGTTCAGTCACCTCAGAGTTTACAACCCCTCCCCAGCACTGGGGTGTCAGCAGCACCCCTGGAATTGAGGCACGTTAAGAAACGTTGTCTTGGCTATGTCCACGTGGACACAGCTTTCCAGCAAAGGCCAGCTCAAAACAGACAGGGATTTCTGTACTGGCTCTCCAGGCTTCTCACCACTACCTTCTTTATACACAAACAGGAAGGAAATAACTTTATCACCACCCCAGAAGTGTCACTAGTTTATAATCCACTTAACCCTTCAGATTACCAACTAAGCAAAAATATGCAGGAGTCCCATAAGGCCAAGTTTTTACAAAACACCCTTTGCTAAAGGGAGATTTGTTGGAGATTAAACCAAATGTACAGCTCTGGAGACATATTCCCTTTATTCCAAAGGACATCCTAGCAACATCTGCCCTAGACTAAGCAGACAGAAGCACTTACTCTACCCCACTGATGCTCATGATTAGTCTATCTTACAGAAAAGGTTTTAACCTCATCTCCACAAGATGGTTTTCCTATTCAGAAGGAATTCAGACTAAATCATGAGCACTCCAACATTCACTTTGCACTAGAGCACTTAATCTCTATTTCCCCATCAAAAGATATTATGAGGGACTTTACCTTCAGTTCCTCCTCTTTAGTAGCCACCTGGATGAGTCCTGCCTCAAGCAGCTCTTCAACTGTCTTGATTTTATCATCCCTCTCTCTCATGCTGAAAAAGCAAGAGTGAAAATTAGGAAAAAAGAGAGTTTTAACTTTGAAGGCAGTTTAGCTATCAACAGTAACCTTACTGCCACCAAAATCTTTATTTTAGCCTCTGATTCAAATCAAAAAATGTTTCTTACCTTTTCTCCATCTGTTCTATCAAGTCTTTGTTTGTCTGTGAAGGAAAAAAAAATAGGGCCATCATTAATTGGATCAATAATGGTTTGGGATTTAAAAAACAAACAATTGGAAAGCATCAACTTAACCACAAGCTTGGTTACAACACTAATCCAGAAAGGAAAACAAAGCAGGGGGAGAAAGTCCTCATGGCATATGTCTCTAATATTGATGCTGGAAAGAAATCAATCTTTCAGAGGAGGGACAGATCCAGCCCAAATGCCTTGATGGTTTTCCACTGATGGACTTGCAGCCAGCTCAGTACCTGAAAAATCTGTCTCTTTTGAGCATTTATCAGAACCACAAGCTCCACCCGAGGCTCACTCAGCAGAACATTTATGATTTCTCAACACCACCACATTGTGAGAGACCAGATGGGAAACATGAACCAGCTTCCAAAAAAAAAAATCACCTGCAGTCTTTCAGACAGGACACCAGATCAGCCAGACTCAGGGGAGCAACGGCCGCAAATCTGGTTCTCCACCAGAGGAGAGGGAACAGTTCCAGACAGGGAGCTCCTGACTAGCAGACACCAATCTAGTCCAGGAAAAGTTTCCTGTCCTGCCAGTCTTTTTGCAGTGTTTGAGGAAGTTCTCTCATTCCACAGTGGTGCAAAGTCAGGGATGTTCACATGGGCTCTCCCAGTGAACATCCCAAAGAAGATGGAGCTGAACAACGCAACAGCTTCGAACCTGCAGCGTCCTGTGAGCTCCAGGCTGGCTGCAGCAGGTGAACCATGGGCAAAAATACAGAACAGGAGGCAAAAGACATCACAATGCAAACAGTTTTCTACTTCCGAGGGTCAGAGTGGTTGCAGAAATAAGTTCTTGCTTGTGTTAAGCTGTACGAGTCTTCAGGAATGGGAAAAAAAGGAAAATCCAGATTTTGTTTGGACGCTCTTGACTAGGTCTACAAGACAGTCATAACTCCCTTACTTGACCCTCCATGGAAGAGAAAATACCTGAAAAAGCATCAGGTTTTGGCACCAACTAGCTCAGCCTACAGCCAGGTTAAGAAAAAATACTGAAGAAATTAAAAGCACAGAAGATATTTGATAAAAGCTTAGCAAACACCAGCTGTACCTGCTCAGACAAGAGAGTCTGCAGCTTCTGAACTTCAGCTTGCAGAGTTGCATTTTGATCCTTCAGAACCTGGATGAAAATTGAGGCATTTTATCAGTTCAGAACTGCAGAGCCTAAATACAGCATTTCCATAACAGCAGAGAGGCAATTAAACAGCACAGAAGTCATTACAGAGAGTTCTTTGGAAGCCACCACATTACAAAGAGTCCTTTCCTTCTCTGTCTTGCTTTTCTGTATTAAGGACAAAAGTATTGTCCTTATGTTCCCATGAGAAATTCAGCTGTTACCATCTTTATTCCCTGGCAGAGAATCAGACAGTACCAAATGTGAGAAGCTCGGAAAAAATGCATTTTCCTCCTAAAGCAGCAACAGCATCATGTCAAGATTTGATAACTGCCTCTTACAAAACACTCATCTGGCAAAGCAAATGGTCCAAGAGCTTTTTGAGCTCCCTTCAGCTGCCTCCACGCACAGCAAGGGACTGGCAGTCCAGCAGCAGAGGTTTGCACAGATCCCACACTTGGTCCCACTGCAGGCTGGGAAGAGGTGGATGGGGAGGACAAACAGACTTTGCCTCTCCTCCTGCATTCCTGCTCTACACAATGGCCACTGCAGCACTCAACAGACTGTATTTTAAAATCCTCCTCTACTATTGCTTTCTGTCTTTCTGAAGGTTTGCTTGGTGCTTCACAAAAGTGAAAAGCAGGACACGTGCTCTGTGCTCCAGCCCCAAAGCTTTACAGGGAACACATAAGCAGGAAGGGACAGCAACAGTGAGGATTGAATGCATTGCTCTGTTTTGAACCCAGCTTTTCCCTCTTTCATGTGCATGGGAAAAAGCAGCACTTCCTTGGGTGGAAGCATTTAGAGCAGCACTGGTCTGGTTTCTGTTTGGGATCAAAGAGAGGAGGAAGGAGAGAGCAGCAGTGCACATAATGCTCATGCTGAGAGCACAGCGGGGATTTCTGCACCATCACGATGATGATGATCTGCATTCAGCTCTCTATTCACTCCCCAAGAACTGCTGGAACTGCCTGCAGGTGATTTGTGCCATTACTTAGCACAGAAATGATTACAGCACATAGCCTTTCACAACACCTCTAAGGCCTTTTTCCTGGGTAACAGTTACTACAGAAACCATCACACTAAAAGGATGCTCATACTCCTTCTGGCATTCATTTTCACTTCACCTACCATTTTATAATGTTCCACCACACTGAAAGCCCTCAGGGTGTCACTAACTTGAGGCTTGCCCACTTACTCCAGCCTGCCATCTCTTCCCACTCCCCTTTCCACACTGTTTATGCACCTGTGACCCAGCACACACTTCACTGAAGATTTAGTCAACAGCTTTATTCCAAAAATCAACTGAAATTATACTTTGTTTCCTATTCCATTAATTGAACAAACTTCTTCCCTCTTATTCTCTGACAGCTTAGAGAAACTACAGAGCCTTGGCAAGGGACTCTCATCAAAACCTCTTTGAAAGTCACTTTAATACAAGAATCAAGTTTACTAGCTGCTTCAAAGAGCTCCGGGAGACTCCAGAGGCTTCTCCTACAAAAGCATCGTGCCTCTGCCACTGCCCACTCGCTCTGTTCCTCACTAGCAAACTCACCAAGGTGACAGTGGGAGGTTCAGAGGGACTGACCTCACACCAGAGACATCAGAGGAGAAGCAGCACCCACTGCAGGCTTTAAAGGAGTTAAAGGGATGGAGTCATCACCTCTCTCGGGAAGCAGGGCTCTTTGCAACAGCCCAAGCTCAGAAGAAAAAGCCCAAGGTGGCAGAGGGCAAGGAGGAATTAAGCTGCTCTCTGCACACACCACCCAAAAACAAGCAGCAGCTTTGCTGTGCAGACCCCAGATGTCAGAACAAAAGCTTCAGCAGTTTAGCTGCAGCCTTATGAGAAACAATGTGGAAGGAGGCAGAATTAAAATAAGTGTTTTTACATCTGCCTTGACAGAAAGCAGAGGCTTGGCATGATAACCCAAGCAATAAAGGCTCCAAACAAAAGCACCAAGGCCTTGAAAGGCACATTTGCAGGTGGAATGCAGGAAAATCACAACAGTTTTTACTGTACAACCTCCTCTTGCAGAATTCAAAGCCCTCCCTCTCCACAACTGCAGACACTGCATTTAACTTGTGTTATTCCACCTCTCACTCTGCTGCAGTCTGCTGCTACTACTGTGACATCCCACATTGCTCTTGCCTTACAAACACAATACTGTATTTTACCTCAGCACCCAAAGGTCAGTTTTATTTCACTGTTCTACAGTTGCTCCACAACCTCTGCAGACTGGAAAACTTACTGAAAACAAGCACAGAAACACCTGTTCTGTATCTTACCTTGAATTCTTCTTTTGTGTTTGAAATCTGAGTGAGTTCTTCTCGAAGCTGATCTTCAAGAGTTCTTATTTTGTCATCTTTTATGTGAATGCTGAGACACAACAGAACAGTTAAACACGTTTCCCCATCCAAGTCTTACAAAAAGCATCATTGAAAACAACATAAAAGATTGATAAACATTGTTTATCAAATCCCAGAGCTATTTACCTTTTCTGCATCCTTTCCAGCTCATGTGCAGCAGCAGCCTAGATATAAAGAGGATTAACACAGACTTAGGATACATCACATGATTCAATCAACCATTCATTCCACAATATTGAAAAGCTAGAAGGAGCCATTTGGCCTCCCAGCACACGACTGAAATCAAGAGTGAAAGGGGTAAGCTTGTCTTCATGCACTTCGACAACACCAATCTACAAGCATGCAATTATACAAAGGGAAGATGATCTCCAGGAGATTCATTTGACAACTGGGATTACCTCTAATTAAACACTTCATTTCCACTTCTGTAATGAACAGGCCATGTAGCAGCAAGGGAAGGACAGCATTTTGTTTGGCTCTAAAAACACCTCTGTGGTGAGGCAGGGGAAGTTGTGTGCTTTGGGGGTTTTTTGGGGGGATGTTTATGAATCTTGTATGCAAATGTCAGGCCTGCATATTCAAAGACAGCTGTGTTCACTCCTCTGAAGTGTCCTGCACTCTGTGTGCCTGAAAAATCTAAACTAACCAAGCAAAATGCTTCAGTAACTTGGATATCCAAGTAAAAGACACTGCTGGTGAAGGAGGGGAAAGAATTAGGCCTCCCACCAGCTCTAAGAACTCCAGGGAATCAGATATTAGCCCAATCCGGAAGCCTCACACCATTAATGTGCTTAAGCAGAGCTTGCTTAAAGCCAACAGATCTGCATTTGCATTTATGACAGAATAGGTACTGGGAAGGGAGTAAAATCAAAACAGCTGCTTTACCTGTTCATTTGTCAGAGCCTGTAACTTCTGTACTTCTGATTTCAGGGAGAGATTCATATTCTGTAAGACCTGAAGGAAGGAAAAGAAGAAATGTATTTGCAGTTCATATACAGATAGTATTTCACTCTCCAGGGTGACATTTCAGGGTATTTTCGGAAGGAAAATCCTGAAGTTTCCTCATCAACAGCTTTCCCAGCATCTAGCATTGGCCTTGCCTAGAAGAGCAGACTTGTAGCTGAAAAGGCTGTTTCTAGACCCAAAGACAGCAGCCTTGGGGGCTTCATTGTGTACATGCAGCCAGCGAGCCTCTCCCTGGATCAGCTGGCATTTGCACATGCTTTATTATACCTTGAGCTCTTCCTCCTTGCTGGTTAAGTTGGCACGTTCGTTGCCTAATGAGTCCTCCATCTGCTTTATCTGTTTGTCCTTCTCTGCAATCCTGCACAAGGGAGAAAACAGTGACAGATCAGCACAGAAAATCTGGATGGAAGCAGTGCAGGAGGCATCAGGCTAAACCCAAAATACACCCCGGCCCTTTAGTCCAGCTCCTACTCCAAATCCTGCTGACTGTACACTTCGGGTCCAAAAGCTTTTCCATTTTAAATGCTGCCTGCTCGCCAAAAAATTTATGAGACATTCCCTAGCTCTGAAACACAACTACCACCCCATCTCCCAGAGGGAGAAACCTCCTGGCACAGCCCCACAGCCCAAATAGTAACAATTCTCACGGTCACACACATTCCTGCACGCTGCAGGCATTAACAGCAGAGGAGATGCTGCTTTCTCTGCAGCTCAGAGCTGCAGCAGACTCCAAACCTGAGGCCAGACACGGAAGGGAAATCCGTAGGAAGCGGTTTCCCAGCTCCCAAGTTGATCTCATGAGAAGTTAAAAGCACAGACAGCAAGGTTTCCTTCACCACTCCCTCCCATACGCTCTGCACGCGAGCGGAGGGAAGGTGGCAGGCACTGAAAGCCAGTAACACCTCCCAAATCCCAGAGGAAATGGATGCTCACACTTTGTGAAGTTCTTCTGCCAGGACTGAAGCCGAGGTCTGCAGAAGGGGAAAAAAAAAATACAAATAACTGGAAAACAAATAACTGGAAGTAAAGCAAGACAAAGAATCCTCATCTACAGTGAGCCAGGAATAGCATTTGTCTGGTTATTTTAAACTGGCACAGGATGCTTCCAACTATTTCCCAGCTGAGGAACACTGAAGGAACACCAGCACATACCAATATCCCTTCCCCTCTGGCCTAATGCAACATGAAGGGAAAAAAGGCCCACATTATTTGCCCTTCACTAATTCAAACAAGCCATGGGATTCACCAGCACTTCCCTCCAGGAATAAAGTGCTTTATGGCACATTCTGCTGACAAATCACTCAAATTAGAAAAAGAAGAAAACCCTGCACAGTGCATCAGGAGTTGTGTTGTGAACAGGAACAGCACATAAAATCAGCAAGTGGCATTTTTCCCTCTGGAAAAGGCCTATCCCTAGGCTCCCACACACAACAGGGCAAGAGAGCCCCAACCACACTGGTTTTGAAGGCCTCAAGGGACCTCTGCAGACTGTGACAGAACTTCCACGTTCACAATTCCAGCCCCTCTAATAACCAAAAGAGTTTCATCACACCTGATATCCGGGGCAGGATACAATCCCAACTCCCTCCCTCCCTCCAAAGTGTTATTTTCACACCCACTGTCCCTGGTGGAAAAACATCCCTGAATTTTCATGGCCAGCTGGGGCTATCTGAGGAGTGCACACACCTCTTTCTTTCCAACATCCTCCCTGTGTAACCCAGAGCTAAAACATTTCCCTAGGGATTTATTTCCAAAGCCCTTAAAGGACTGGGATGAGAGGAGCAGGCCATGAAGATGCTGTAAATCTAGACTGGCTCTTCCCTCACTACTCTCCCCACCCAATGGGTTAAAGCACTTCAAGCAAAGCCAGATTTTCAGCCTGATGTTGAATTTAATCAAGTTCCATCAAGCACATCCATGATTAAAAGAAGACAGCACCCAGTTGCAAAGGAGAAGCCCCCACTTGTGCCCCCAAAGCCTTTCTGAGCTGATTTCTGTGACCTCCCTCTACATGGAGGCAACTCCAGAGATCCTGAGGCTTTACACAGTGTTTACAACAGAAATAATGTCTCAAATAAACTAGTCAAACCAAAATTTTAAAGATTGAAATAACTGAGAAAAGCATTGTGCAGGTTTGGTGGGGGTTTGGTGTGGGGTTTTTTGGGTTTTGTTTTTTTCTTCTGCACAGAAATCAGCACTAAAGTGAACAGACAGCTTCATACAGGAGCTACCAGAAGACCCCGTTGCTCACAAGGGAAAAAGCACAATCAGGTGATTCACAGGAGGACTGCAGAAAGACCAAAAGAACCACAAGACAGAATTTTAGACATGCAAAGCTACAGGAAAGAAAAAAAAAAACCAACACTGAAAAAGGTACTATACCCTTGAGTTGGAAATGAAAGCCACTATGGGAGGAAATAAGTGGATTTCCCCCCAAGAAAGACAGAAGCTTAAAGTTTTAAAACAGTTTAAGGATCCTTAGAAAAGAGGATGCTAACAAGTCCCTGCTTTCAGCGTTACATCTCATACCCAGCTACAAAACGTCTCACTTTTAATGAAAGTTCACAAGTCATGACTACAAAAGAAAGTCTGAGAACATGCTGTACCTGGGCTGCCATTTGTGAATGAAACTTCTGAAGCTGAGCATTCAAAGCATCATTCTGCTCTATCAGCTCCTTGTAAGAGAGCACAGAAAGAAAAGCAGGCTGAGATCTGCAGCTACTCGACTTTTGCTAGGATTAGCTTTTAGCCATGATTATGTTAGTAAGAACGGTTCAGCATTTACATGTCAGACACTTTACAAAAGATGCTGCTTTTTTCTCCCCACTACAACCAACCAGTTGGAGTGGAAGCACCAGAACCTGCTCTGTATCAAGGAAAAATACTCCCTGCTCCACCATAATCCATCTGGTTTCCCTGAAGCCCTCGAGAGCTGTGTCCACACTGCCTCTCACCACCTGATGCCAGGAGGAGGGAGATCACACAAACATCAAAGGTTCATGGCTGCTCTCCCAGGGTGTTCCCCAGACCATGGATCATTTCACAGCTTGGGAAATGGGGTCAGCATCTTTTCCTGACTTGCCCCAAGTGCTTCTCACCTCCTCACAGCACCACACACAAGGTCTCACTTCATAAGCAGAGTTTTTTCATCCTTTATTCAGTGGGAAAGCTTTACTAAAGCAGCATTTCAGGGCTATTTCTGTGTTTCCACAGACACAAAGTGAGGGGGAAAATCCCAAACCCTTAAAACATTTGAGCAATACTACCTGCACCTGCATTTGCATGGAGTCCTCCTCAGTAGCTCTCTTTTGCTCAGCCTCCAATAACTGCAGCATCCTCTGCTCCAGCTGCTGTTTTGACACCATTGTATCAGTAAGTTTACTGTGCAAGCTCTGGATTTCATTGTCTTTGGCCACAAGCTTATTCTGCACATCTGTAGCAGAAATGTCAGGATTTTAATTCAGAAGTCAATATTTAACTCTGGGGGAAATTATTTTCACTGTAAACAGGGAGGCTGATGAGAAGCCTCATTCCAACAAGGGTTCAGCTCCCCCATCAGCATTCAGACTACCTGGGATCCCAACACACTTTCCCCAGGGTGCTGAAGCAGGGCTAACTTCACCTGAGCTTTATTGAAGACATTTACTCAATAATGCCCTCTTTTTTACAAACGGCAACAGCCAGTTCACTACAGTAAGCGTTATTTGGGAATTTCGTGATACGTGCCTTGTTGTGCTGCTTCGTGTTCTGCTGTTCTTTTCCTGAGATAAGCCTGGATTTCTTCCCATCTCCTCTCTGCTTCCTGCTGCTGGACCTTCACATTGAAGAAAGAGTTGATGAAAAGAAGCCTAACCTTTAATTTATTTCTGAAGCATTCAGAGTGCATCTCCTCAGCGCTATTCCCAAAACATATGGCAATGAAGTGAAATTGTTTCTTGTTTCCATTAAGGCACATCAGAGACACAGAGTGCTCTGTAATCCTCCTCCTAGACTAGTTTAGCCTATTAATTTGAAAGGCAAATTGTGACCAGGATTTCATTATAGGCTCTTAACAGAATGGTTTCTGTAATATGAAAATGTAGCATCTTTGCCCTGATAGTTCAGAATTAACACCAGAAGCCAGACCAGCCAAGCATCTCATAAATCTGCATCCAGTAATTAAAACATCTCAACTCTAGATACCAATTCTCCACCTGCCAGGGCAAAAGGCAAGGAGAACTTCTGGTATGTAAGATTTAATTGCAAATATTAAAGAAATCACGAGCTCTGGATTGGCATTCTCACCTGAAAACATTTTCTCTTCTTTAAAAAAAAAAAAAAGCAAGAGACTTTTTCTTCCAAAGAAACAGAAAGAGATTCATCCAGAAACCAGTCCACTTACATTTTAACTGTTTAAAAAGTATATTTCTTTTAAAAATTAAGCATAGATTGAAGCAAAAGCACATAGCTTCAAATAAAACCCACAGAAGGACAGTGCCATCTGGATGAATGGCTCTGAAGTACCAACTCTTGTTGGAATTGTACTCTCACAGAAAGCAAAGTAAAAAGCTTAACTGGTGATGTTGAAAAGATATTTACCTGGAAGGTAAGTTTCACTTCACAGGGAGGTCTGTAATCACTCAAAACCCAGTGCACTGAATGAAAACATTAAATCAACCCCTAGGCTGGCTCAGCCCATCTGAAACAAGCAGCTCAAGCAATTCCCACACGCCTCACGTCCCGGCTCAGATAAAACCCTGAGCACGACCTGACGGGCAGAGAAAACCCCAGGCACCTTCAGCTGAGCCACTGCCTGCTCTGCATTCTTCTTCTGGAGCTCCTCTTGCTGCAGTTTGCTGCTCTTCTCCCCCAGCTCGTTCATCAGCCTCGCGTAGTCCTGGCGCAGCTTGTTCAGCTCGGCCGACTGCCTGAAAACGAACATCACCACAGGCTTTTGTACAAAAAGCCAAGGCCACAACAGCAGCTACTCAAATGTCAATGCCAAGTCCTGTATCTGCAACCAAAGGGCTGTACAGAGTGGGTTTGGGGTGTTTCCCCCCCCCCAAAACTGTTTTATCCTAGGAAAGGGATGAGGGTCAGGTACTCCTGGCCACAGCAGTAAAACATCACTCGTGGCCATCAGCACAACTCAGCAGCTACAACCCAGGGTCAGAAACAAAAGGTCAGCAATAAGCCACAAGCATCAGCTCCTTGAGGAGGTCTGCAAGCTGATTGGCATGATTTGGGCAGGCTGATGTAAACTGAAGAGGCTCAGTGTAAGGAAAGGTCTCGCATTGAAATTCACATTCTTTTCCTCTTCCCATCAAGGATTATTGATCTCAGGCTTGCTCAGGACTGTTCCTCCTGGACTACTAACTGCACACATTTCTTCAGACTATTTGTTGCCTCCCGGCCTTGACCTGACTATTAACTTATGGAGGTATCTGATGCACTTTCTTAGCAGGGAGAGAAGATGCATTTGTTCAGCCCAAGGGAAGAATTTTAAAGAGGCTCTCCTTCGTGCCCAAGCAAGTAAAAAGCATTTCATTTTTATCTCAAGTTTGCTTGAATTAAAGCCTTTTCAGGATAACTGTCTGGAAGATAACGATGCTTCGTTTCAATGAACAGGACACCTAAGATCAGGGTTCCACACCCCTCTCTGAGCACTTGACATCCCAGTCTCCAACAGTAACAAATGTCTCAGAGTGGATATTGTGTCCGTTTTGTCTTCTACACATCTCACCAGGGTGCTGAGCTTTTACCTGCACAACGCACAAAAGGGGAAGCTCAGGGGCAGCCCAAGTCGTAAACCACAAAAGACAAACCTTGGAGATACCATTTTTGTTTCTCCAGACATCTGCACCACCAGCAGGTAAATCCATGCCCCACCCCTGCAGTATCAGTAACTGCAGGGTATTGATACTGATTTGTAAGCTCAGAGCTGCTGCTCTCCCAAGAGGCCACAAATCAGCACCTCTCCTAAAGCCCCAGGGAAAGGATACACACCCTGCCCAAAACACCAGCTGTGCCTAAGCACTGCTGCACTTCTTAAAGTCTCAGCACCACGGCCTAAAAGCTCAGAGGCTTCAAGCTGAAAAAAGATAATTATTTGTTCTGAAAGCCCTGGCTCAAGGCGAACACCACCAGCTACCTGTCCAGCCCAAAATATTTGTGTTCCCAGCTTAACCACTGATTCAGAGACAGCCAAGGACTTGGAAACAAAAGAAGCAGAAGCCAGAACAACTCTTCAGAGGAGGCTCAAAAACACACAGAGCTCCAAGTAGCTGCCAACCTACTTGCTCTCCATTTGATTGGTGGAAGTGCTGACAGCATCTCTCAGAATACCATTTTCCTGCTTCAGGTGGCTTATTTCTGCCTCCATCTGCTCACGGAGTTGCTGGAACTGATGGGGAAAGAAAGATCAATTCTGTAAAAGATTAAGCTAAGGAGCAATAAAAACAACAACAAAAAAAAACCAAACCAGCTCATAGCATTAGATAAGATATCACAATAATTTCAGTAAATAAAACTAAGTGGATTTTTTGGGAGGGGGGAGCTTTGTTCCTTCCTCACACACCACATCTTAAATTAAACTGTTCTATTGAGACCCTCATGCTCAAACCAAAGCACAAGTTTCCTTTTATATCAGTGCATCAATCTATTTATCAAGGCAACCTTATTTAAAAGGCTACGTGAGTGTTACTCAGAATACCAACTGCTCAGCTACATAACTTGAGATATTTATCAATAACTGGATATCAATACATTACTCTTCCAAAGGGAAATAAACGTGCTCTGAATTATCATTTACAAAGCCTTTAAACAAAGCAGAAAAAGGAACAAATAACTAACAATACACAGATTATAGTATGCAAACTGCAAAACACTAGTCCTCATCTAATATTTTGATTTTCTGCAAGGTTTCAAACTGAGGCAGAAAGAAGCCCTGATAACCCAAGGTTCAGAATAGTGTGAACAAAATCAAAAGACAAGATTCAAAGAGAAAAAAATGGACTCTGCATATGCAGACACAGCAGAGCTGGTCTTGGAGCCCAAAAGTCTGCTCTGAAAATCCTCGAGCACGCACAACACTGTTCCTTTATGAGTGCCAGGTTGTAGATATGGCTGACACCACTCCAAGACCCAGCTTCACCAAATGGCTGACCTGTCAATGAGCATTTCTCACATTGAAAAATCCAAATAAATGTTTATGTAACAACCACAGCAGCAGGGAGGAGTCCCTTGTAGGGCAGCCACCTCCAGCTCTGCACCAACAAACGTAACAAGCTGGGCCTTCCTTGGACGTTTACTGAAGGGTTCTTCTCCTTGCCTGTGTTGTTTTTTAATGCCAACAGGATTCCAAGAGAAGCAGGGCACAAATCCCACAGAGCTGGAAGCTGTGACCCTTTTCAGCTCCTCTGCCATGCTGCAGCACATCAGCAGAGGGAGCAGGGCTGGAGCACTGCATCTTCTGCATTTCCTTTCTCCAGCTCAGCCTGACACAGCAGCTCTTGCTAAAGCCTCCCAGGCATGCCCAAGTCTCCTTCCCTTTCCCCAGCAGCAAGACCCTCTCCTTGTCCAGTTATCTACACAGGTTCCAAGAAGCTTCCTCTGCTCCAGAACTGCGGAGATGCTACTCTCCAAAGGGCCTAGACAGAAGATACAACACTAAAGTTGGGAAGTTCACATGTTGGGCTCAATGCTGTGACATCCACACGGGAAAAAACTACTAAAATGAAATCTGAGCTTAAGAAGGGCCATTTTCCTTAGAAAACTCCAAGTTAAACTTTTAGATCTGATGAAACAAACCCTTCTAAGGTCACTCCAATATAAAGCAACTACAATAGAAAGTAACAAGGGTCTTAGAAAAATACAAGTGTCTGCTCTTCAAGTACTTTCAGCAAAGTACTCCCCCAGGCAACGATGTTTCATGTGTATTATGCTATGTTGTCACTCTGTACTATAATCTTAAAGACATTTCTCTGCTGGTAAATCATCATCAGCATTAGTGGCTCCCTTAAGCTGAGTGTTTCAATTAGATATTACACTTTAATTGAATAACATTTCAGCAGAACACCAGGGAAAAAAAAGTAACTAGATCAGGGACCAGCTGCCTGGCCAGCACTGGGCTTTACACACTACAAAAGTCACCTGTGAGAACTCCTTGTCTTTCTTTTAAATCAGGAAGCTGCCCCAAAGTTTTGCAGTGATTTCTCAGCACCAATCTGCTGGTGAATGAGCACCAACTCCAGCAGTTTTGGCAGAGCATTTACCTTTATCTTCATCTGCTGAGACTCTTGGTAGCTGACGTGTATTTTGCTCTGGAAGGTGCCGTGCTCCTTCTCCAGCGCGTTGATGCGCTCTCGCATCTTGGCCGTGAGCAAACCATTCCTCTCCTTCTCTGCAACCAGCTCCTTGGGTGGGAAGAGACAGGAGAAGGGAAGCGAGTCATCCACTGCTGCTTTCTAAAGGCTAAGAGTCTTTAAGGTAACTAAAAATACAGCAAGCGTGCCTCGAAACCAAAGTCAGCATCAAATCTTTGCTCAGCAAATTTACAGTATCAGACCAAACTTCCAAAACCTTATGCTGATGCTAAATGATCATAAATCTCACATTTATTAAAAGGTTTGCCAATGTAAACACTGATCTCGTCTCAGAAGAGATGGGAATCCTATTTCTATCAAGTCTGGCCAAAGCACAGAGTCCTAACAACTAAAACCACAGATATCACAGAGGACAAAGCTTAGATTTTCATCCCAAGTTTAGCAAAATGGAAGAACACAGGTAAAGCACCATGGCAAAATAGAGCACTTTAGAGTAAAATAATTGCTTTGTAGCAGGTTGCAAAGCCAACAGCTTTGCCACAGGAGATGGGCTATTAGTGCACTACAAAGGCCAGAGAAGCTCTGAATCCCACCAGCATGATGCCATATCATAGCTTTCAGATGAAAATACACATTGCTTTTTAATCTTTTATTAGCCAGTAATTCAACCCAGACACCTGAGAAATCCACAGAGCCGCTCCTCTGCAATATAAATGCACTTGCTGTAGTAAGCAAAAACGTTACGTGCAGCTTTCAACAGCTCCCATCACACAAATAGGAATTTGTACCACTCAAGCTTCAGGTGTTTCCAGCCACACAGCTCCTAACAGTGCCAGGGAGCCCTGACATAATTTAAGTGCTCTAAATTATTAGCCTGGATACCCTCCACCTCTTCAGAGTAATTATCTTTTTTTTCACCTTCTGGTTCAAATAAAAGCTATTCTGTCTCGTAGATCAATCTCCAAGTTTTAAGCCACTTCTGCAAATACAATATAGACAGCTTGACGTGAATTTTTCTCCATGTTTTTTTTAACTAAGATGCAATTAAAGAAGGGCACCAGGACACACTGCAGCTTCCTCTATCCCTACACCAATCCCACCCTTCACTGGCAGTCCTCAGTAACCCAGCTACCCTCTCAGGGCAGAACCAGAGATCCCAGGAAGATTAACTTTTCCCTGCTTTGTGTTTTGCCAAATACCTTTGAGTCTTGAGGTACTCAGCTCTTGCTCTCATTTATCCTCTCCAGTTATTATCTTTATCAAGATCTCTGCAGGAATAGCTCTGCACCTTTAAAGCACCTTTAGCTTTTGACAGCGCTTTCAGAGAAACACATTAACTGGAAGATAAGAGCTTTTATCAGTCAAGCTGAGCTTTATCCCTTATTTATCCTTATACTTCAGCATTGCAGCAACTTTGCTTTTATCCATCTTCTCCCAGCTTTTCCCTTCCCCAATCCAGATGGGAAAAACCCTCGATGACTCCTACCTGTCTACAGCTCCTGCCTCGCCTTCACAAGCAACACTTTGCAGATGTTTTTTCCCCAGCCACATCTCAGATTCCTTCATCCACTCCCTCTGCTTCTTCAGCAGCAGATCCCTCTCTCCAATTTGATTCTGCAGCCCTGAGGCAGTTTCTTTTTTCCCTCTAAACATATCACAAGCCCCTTCTCCCTATGGTCACACATTGACTATGCAAAACCTCTTGATCCCACTTGCAAACACCTGTGCCCTGCCAGGAGCTCACACAACACCCTCTCCCTTCTTCCCTTCTCATCTCCAAGGCTCCCAACTCCTGCATCCTCTGGCCACTCTGCTCCCACCTGTGGCCACCCAGCCTTCTGTGCCCAGGTTTTGTCCCACAACGTGGCCCTCCCGAGCCTAATGCTCATGTGCTTCCAAAGCAGCCAAAACACACAAATCCTTCTCCCAACACTCCTAAATTCAGTCCGTATCTGCCTCATTATTTCGTCTACTGTAACTGAAACCTTTCCCTCTGAAACCATCACTAAAAAGTAAATTTTCATAAACCAGTTTTGACAGCGATGCATCAGCATCCCTCTAAGTCCAAAGCAATGAGAGCTGCACCTCCAGGGGCTAAGCAGGCAGTCTGCACTTTCTGTACCTTCCTTCTCGAAGAAAGCTGATGATTGTTGTGCCTAGAAGCACACAGGCACTGCTACAATATGGACCAAATTAAAACTGCAATGCAGGAAAGACATTTAATATTTGCATCCACAAATATTCACCACATAGTGGTGAAGGAAGTGCTTTTAAAGTAACCATTTGAAAAGAAAAACGGGCTCAGCTTACAAGTCTCAATAAATGAACTCCCTGGAAAAACTACTTTAAAGTAACTGCATAAATACATTGTGAAACCAAGCCTAGTGTCTTGGCAAGCTTTTTCAGTAAAAATATTCCACCTTTTGGCTTATACCAAGTTCAGTAAACCAGCATTTGCTGGCTGCTAGTCCTACAAATCCCTGCTCCTCTCTAAACACATGAACCCCTCATCATTTACCTGGGAGAGCTGCTTGCACTGCTCCTTTGCAACAGCTGCCTCCTCCTTCATCGCTGCGAGCATCTTCTCCTTGTCCTGGAGCTGGTGCAGAGCTGCAGCAGTCTCAGCCTTGCTGGCCTGCAGCAGGATGACATAAAAATAACCATAAGCAGTGGCACAGCACACTAAAAGGCAGCAAAGCAAACCTGAGAGGAGGACACACCCCCTCCTGCCCCCAAATTTTCCATCTGCACGGCGCGCGTGGCACCACCGGTACCCAGCTCTGTCGCTAATGGATCCCGTTTCACCAGGCAAGGAAATGCATTTTCAAAGCATGGAAACCAATTAGGAGGGTAAATGGGCTCTTAAGGTGCTCCCCACTGGAAGAGAGCTGCTGTGGTGGCAGTGGGGAAAATAAAGAACAGCCATTAAGAGAAATAATGGGAGAAAATGCAGAGACGCTGAATCAGTCAATAACTGCGGTTGGGAAAGACTTCCAAGATCACCTGGTCCAGCCCACGCTCAGAGCAGGTATAATCCAACAAGTGTAACTGCTTGAAATATCTCACCACAAAGGGAAAAGGAAACACTGATCTGGTGTCTCCTTCCACTTCCCAGGAGAGCCTCCAGCTGATGTAATTACACTTCTGCTGGCACACTGACACACAACGGTTCAGAGACACTACAGGGAACAGACCTAGAGGAACAATCCCCAGGGTCCTCCTTGCATACTGGTCCTACAAATGAAATAAATGTAATAAAGAGCACAACCTCTACGTGTTTGTGCTCAGACTTGACCCAGTGAAGTGTGATGGTTGCCCAGAGGGGTTGTGCACTCTCAGCCCCTGAAGGTTTTAAGCCAAACTGGATAAAGCCCTGAGCAGTCTGTGCTGACCTCAGAGCTGGTGCTGCTTTGAGAAGGAGGTTGAACTACCTGGACTTCACTCAATGAAGTCTGAGAACTGAAGAAGCAAGGAAGTGTCAGTCCCATAAATGCACCCTGAATTTGTCTGGAAAGTCTCCTTTAGTGGAAATGTGTATGCCTGCAGTACAAACACACTGTCAGGGACCCGCATGAAGTACAAGAGAGAACACTGCTCATACTTTCTGAATTTATTTGGAAATTCTCCTTTAGTGGAAATGTGTATGCCTGCAGTACAAACACACTGTCAGGGACCCGCATGAAGTACAAGAGAGAACACTGCTCATACTTTCTGAATTTATTTGGAAATTCTCCTTTAGTGGAAATGTGTATGCCTGCAGTACAAACACACTGTCAGGGACCCGCATGAACTACAGAGAGAACGCTGTTCATACTTGCACCTACAGAAACCTACATTTTTTTGTTGTATACAAACTCAGAAACTCATTTTCATCCTAAAGGTTCAGCTTTAACCCCAAACCTTCCTTTAAAAGAAAAAAAAACACAGCAAGCAGAGCTGCTGCTAGAAGAGGCAACACCATTCCAAGGGTAGCACTACCAGGTTTTGTCCGTGGAGGTTTTCAAGGCAACTGGACAAACTCCTGAGCCACTTGCTCAGAATTCAGTGTTGGACCTGAGCAGGCAGCTGGACTGCACAGCCTCCTGAAGCCCCTCCCAGCCCAAACTGTGTTGTTATGCTGATATATTGCATTAACTGGACTGACACGTAGCCACTTCTGCATTTCTGCTCGGGTACCGTGCCTGCAGAGGAACACGGGATTGCAGGAGCTCAAGTGTGACACGCAGGCTGTGACAAGCACCAAGTGACACCCACGGTGAGTCATGGCAGGGAGGAGCAGCTGTGTGCCCAGCAACAGGACGGGCAGCAATGGCCAAAAACTGAAACACGAGTTTCACCTCAACATGAGGAAGAGCTGCTTTCCCTGGAAAGTGGCAGAGCCCTGGAAAAGCTGCTCAGGTAAGAGGTGGAGTTTCCCTCTCTGGAGACATTCCAAATCCACCTGGGCACATTCCTGTGTCACCTGCTCCAGGTGACCCTGCCTTAGCCAGGGGCTTGGACTGGATGGCCTCCACAGCTCCATTCCAACCCCAAGGATTGTGTGATTCTGTATTGATAAGATATTGGTGGACACCATTCTCTTCTGTCTTGACTACAAGAATTAAAAAGAACTGCCAAGCACTGGTACAGGTTGTCCAGAGGGGTTTTGCAGTCCCATTCCCTGAAGGCTTCAAGATATCCAGACTGGATAAAGCCCTGAGCAGTGTGGGCTGACCTCAGAGCTGTCCTGTTCCAGTAGGAGGCTGGACTCCAAACCCCTTGAGGTCCCTTCCAAATCTGAATTGCCTTACAATCCTATTAAAAATATCCAAAGAAGTCCGACTACATCGCATAGACTTGCAAAACACGGAATTAGCTGATCAAGTGCACAGCCACAGCAGCTTGTTCTGAATTCCCCTCATAGCTTATCCTGTTTACACATTTGGGAAAGATCACTCCTAAAAGTCATCCTTCCTCGTGCCAACACACACGAGTCAGCAGCAGCAGCAGCATTCCTGCTGTATTCCTTGTTCTGCATGGCCATGCCTGCTCTTTCCAAGCGGCCAGAGCCACCCCTGGGATGGCAGATGGCAGCACAAAGGCAGAGCCGAAAACTCACCCCTGCATGCAAGGCAAGCACAGAGCAGCTGGAGAGAGCCTTCCAAAGACAGAGTGCCCAGATCACAACAGAACACTGACAGAGCTAATCTGACAGCACCTCTTCCAATTTCTGCCTGTTGAGTAAGTTTTGTCTCCCCTTCACCACAGTCTAGTCATTCACCTTTTGCAAGAAATCATGAATTGCGCCGGATTTTTCCTTCAACGCCTCCACTACACAACGGGCCTCGTCTTCAGAGAAGATCATATTCTTCATGGATGTTACAAAATCCTTGAATTTTACTTCAGCATTCTCTGCAACACAGAAGGGAGGATTTATTTACTTTGGACTCCATACAGAATTATTTATTTTGCCTTGAAACAGCATGTGATGGGGTATCATTATGCATGATATTTAATTCCAGTCTGAAATGCCAAGAAGCAAGAGGTCATGAACATTCAGCAAAAACAACATCACTCCAATTTAAACCCGATAACAATCTGCCAGCTGATAGTTTTGGGAAAAGAGAAAATCCCACCACTTTGTTTGCACAGTTGGTAACGTTTATAGTGTTGCTAGCAAGAAGACAAAGCATAACACAGATTTTGGTGGAGAAAAATAGCATAAATGTGAAAAATTGAAGAGTCCTTTCCAGTGTATCATGACAGTAATTTAAACTGAGCTCTCAATTTGGAGGACAGCCTGGCTGCACAAGCAATATGCACATGACAAGTTAATTAATTTTAAAACTGGCACATTTTTGATCACAATATATGGAAGACAAAAATATTAACTTCCAAATTTAGATTGAGGGAACTGCTGCAAGAAGAGTTCAGCAGTAGGAAGGTAAATCAGTAAGATTCCTCTTAATGGCTGACCAAGTGTTTAAAAAGACACACACAAGGAAAGACAATTCAACTGAACTATGCTCTAACAAAAAACACTGCTCACAAACAGGCTGCACATAGACAGGTCATTAGGTGGCCCTCTGACTCCAGGAAATGGGAGCACAACACCAGGGCATCCCATATCCCTCTCAAATATTCACCAGTGCCCAAAAGTATGTGAAGGGATGGGAAGAATAAAAAAAAAGGCACGAGCTTAAAAAGTGATTCTTGGTTCAGAAACGGTCTCAAAGATCACGGAGACAGGTCTGGGTTTCTCACCACAGGTGCTAAACCTGATTTCAGGTGCCCCGAAATCAAGTTACAAATCAAAACCAAAGATCTGTCTGAGAAATAAATGAAGAACAGAAAAGCAGCAGTGACACTGTGCCCTAAAAGCAATTACCAAGCATAAAATCACTGAATAACAGAGCACGGGGAGGGAGTGCTGAGGAGTTCTAGCACACTCTCTCCTAGTCTCAAATCCAACTTAGTGTTGGCCACAGACTTCAGCTCACATCAGTGCTGCATTGACATCATCAGTGATGCTGTTACCAGAAATACGCCAAGATCCTGAGACCACAGCCCGGTGAGCCGGGAACCGAGCGCAGCCGGGCCAGGCCCAGCCCGAGCCCTGCGCTCCCTGAAGGCACAGAGACCTTGCCCTTGCATCCAAGGAGCTTACAGTTAGAGCAGGGGAAGATTTCTATATCAGGAGGGCAAATCCCAGCTGACACAGGAGAATTAGGAGTTCACGGAGAAGGTCACAGTGTGCCGAGGAAATGAGAAGGGACGGGTGCACGTGAGGGGCTTTGAGGCTGCGGGACAGTAACGTGCAGCCACTGAGCCAGAAGCACAAGAGAAGCCTCAGGAATGTGGGAATCCAATCAAAGAGCTGCCAGGAAGCTTTCAAGGGAGCACTTGAGAAGACAAGACTAAAATGAGAATTCCAAAGAGTGACGTGAGTGACCTGACAATGCTGAAGAATCAGCATTCTGCCCAAACCCGAGCTGGGTGTCACTGCTCAGCCACCTGGCTTCTCTCTGGTTGCTCACAAATTTGAGGTCTCACCTCATGGCTCAGCAAGTTTGTCAGCCTTTGAGATGGTCAGAGGCCTATTTAAAGCTTCAGGGTGGAACACAATGCTCATTAATCACTCCAGGCATTTGTGGGAGAGTATGAAGGAAGTTCCCCTTTCCCAACCAATTCCAGCTGCACTGATGGGAAAATTCGGGAGTCTCCCTAGAAACTGCCACTCTCTCCACTGGCAATCTGCTTCAGGTCACTCTGATTTGCACTGGGTCAGTCTCAGAGAGCTCCATGAACAGCCCTGGAGCATGCAGGCTGCACTTCCAGCCCCCAGCAGACTCCAAGAGCCTGTGCTGAGCACCCTGGGTTCGGACACCATCCCTGTGGGCAATGTCTGAGCTCTCCACTGTGAACTCCCTCGCTGCATCTGTGTGGTCTGTGATCACCCCTTTGCTCACTGGGGACACAAAAGCCCAGTCAGAGCTGAAAGGATTCAGATGGCACAGAGCCCTTTGCACTGTGCCAAAGACAAGGCAGAAACGAGCACACACAAGAAGAGCATCCCGCAGCCACAAATGTTTTCCTCAAATCCCTTCTTCACAGTACATCAGAGAGGATCTCCCTCCCCACACATCGTCCTTGTGGAAATTTGCAAGCAGGCTATGCCAGAAACAGACTGAATTATCAGTTTCTTACCTTTATCTGTTTCATTCTTCAGTTTCTTTCCACTGCTCTTCTGGATCCCCTCATTCACATTGTGTTTTACAACTTCAACCGGCTCACGCTTTTCCAAAGTGCCTGAGTCAGAATTATCCATCAAAGGAATATAAGTAGTTGCTTGAATAAGAGGTTCATCCACCAAAACTGTAATCATAAGTCCACAGGATGGGTTAAAGCTTTGTTATAATTGACACCAACATTTTTAGAAAAGGTGTCTAACATATTAAGAGTTGAAGTAAAGTATCTCCAACCTCAACAGTTAGTTATACTCTCTATTTCTGTTATCCTTCACAGTTTAACTCATTAAAGCTCTTCAGGTAAGTCCATTAAATAAAGGTCTCTAATGCATAGTAATTTAATAGCTTCAATTAAATTCCTACTTCCAAAGTTACCTTTTAGCATTTTAACAAGAAGAAGAGAAGAACCTTTACATTTTGACTTTCATTTCACCTTAGTGAGAAAGTTGCACATGGCATCAATGAGACTGTTTTACTTGTGGCTGTGCAGGAAACCACTCAGCATCCCCAAAGTATGAGTAAAGCCTTTTGTCCCTATTCTGTTAAAAGCTGGTACTTCACTGCCAGCATTTTCATGGATTACATCACCTGTGAACTCAACCACTTAGGCAGAACATGCAGCAGGGGCAGCAATCAAGCTTATTTTGCATGCAGGCTCCACTGCACTTAATGAAGATCCCTCATCTGTCAGAGCAGGCTTTGGGCATCGTTAACATGCAGAGAGGTACCCAGAGGTACAGCCCGACCCCAGGTCTCCACTCTCACACCACTGGATCAGCCTCTGCCCAAAGAGCTCTTCAGCAGAGACAAAAGCAGGTGAGGGGAGAGCAGCAGTGACAGACCTGGGGCAACGGGCCAGAGCTGCAGCTGCTGCTCGCCCAGCCCCTGCTCCACACTGCCTGCAGGATGCCAGAGGTTGTGCATGGCCCAGCAGGAAAATCACTGCCCCAGCCAGCCCAAACTGCAGGGCTGATGGACAACAGATGCCAGGCAGCAGCACACAGAGAGGAGGAACTGGGTGGGATGCAAGGTTTTGGGCATCCCTGCAAAACAAGTATGCACTCCTGGCTGCCAGAGAGCCAGTTATAAAACACTCTTAAATCCTGGCTGCTGTAAAAGGAGCAGAATAGGCCAGATGGACCTTTTTGTGTCACCTGGTAAGAGCCTTGCACTTAGACAGCAAACACCTGCAGGCTCAGAAGAGAGGAGAGCTCTCCCCAAGCAGATACAACCACCAGCTACTACAGTTGCTCTCCTCATATTTTCCCTTCCTCTCCTTATTAACTTCCCCTCCTCTCAAAACCTTTTTAATATCAACGAGACATCTTGCAGTATGCAATCCCCACAGTAATGTCTTGGCTAAGCCTGATGTTCACCACAGCTCATTTTTGCCCTGTCATTTTGGAGAGGTGGCTTGAAAAGAAAACAGTTTGCATTCAAATAATGCGTGAGCTATTGCCCTGGAGCACTGACAGCTCGGCTCTGCTACTGGCTGAGCTGGTACTGACGTTTAATTGCCATGTACAGACAAGTTTGTGGCCCCTAAAAAAGTGCAATGCACCCACTTCCATCAGGAAAAGCACAAGAACATCCATACAAGGTGATCACATCCTAAGTTCCCCATCAGTTAGCTTTTTCAGGAACCATTTAGGAGTTTTTCAGTTATATAGGAACCCTACAGTGCTTGGAATCCCATCGGGGACTGAACAGGGCCCCACGACAGATCTGCACCCTGATAACCTGACCGAAGTATAAAGGGGACAGTGGGCAACAGTGTCTCCTCCAGGAGCAGCCCATCAGCTTCCAACTTCACAGCTGCCCCAGCAGAGAAGAGTCTTGAGAAGCTAACAAGGTGGCCTCACAGAACTTCAGGGTCACACTGCGTCCAAAAGCCAGACACAACAGCACTCATTGTAAAAAATTATAAAAAAAAAGGAGAAAAACACACACACACAGAGGCACAGTGAGCCAAGAGGACACAAGAAGCAGCATCTTAGCAGAGAACAAGAGATGACGAACAGTGAAGGCCTTGACAGCAAAGATGAACAGTTTATGTTGGAGCAAGAGCCAGCCAACAAAAGGACAATAAGAGAGGAATGTGGTCAAAGCAACTGGCTGAAAAAACTGCAATCTTGTTTGGGGCAGATGACAGCAGCAGCAGCAGTTCCAGACATGCCTTGCTCAGAGCAACTTCGAGCCTGCTCAGCTCAAGTCTGCATGTTACTCCTCATTCACGGGTGGATGTTTGGATCCAAGAGAGCTCAGAAAGGTTCACAACATTTATTATCCCGTGCTCCAGTGGAACCAGATGTTCATAAAATTTAATAGGATCTCAGGCTCAGCAATCTTTCCTACCTGGAATTCCTGCTTTTTCAAATCAAAGGAGTTACTATTCTACGAGTTCCTTTTTCCAAAGGACGAGAAACTGAAGCATCGATGGCAAAAAGGTTTAACAGTCAGGTTTATCTGAACAAAGTCACAGACTGAATTCTTACCGTTATCAACTTTCTGCTTCTTTGCAGAGACTTTCTTCTTCCCTGACACATTTTCTTGCTTCACCTCCTGGTGGAGCAGCACTGGTTCTTGCTTTTTGGCAGGAGACACAACAGAATCAGTCTTACTATCTTGATCATCTGCAACAGACAATTAAGACAATATGCTCTTCTGTATATTCTCAGCATTACTTTTCAATCAGCAAATCTGTAATAACCACAGTCTCCACTCCCAGGAAAACAAACTCACACCTTTTAAATCACAACACAAAGTTATCCACATGTACACACATACACAGACTCACACACACACAATTCCCAGATCAGGTGAGACCCCAAAGCAACAGGAAGATTTAGCAGAGTCAAGAGCCACAGCACCCAGTGATTTTTAAGACAGGAATCTCCAGTGCAAGCAGAACACATGGCAATGCAAGGAACAGTTTAACAACTCCAATCCAGATTTCACTGTGACAGAGCAGACAGCACATGTTACCCATATTAATTTCTTATTTAGAAGTGTACTTTTCCCCTCCATGAACCCACTTGGGCACTTTAAACACACACCCCCAATAGCTACTGGGACTGTGAGAAGCAGAAAATAAGTGTTTCCCATTAGGGAACTGTTCTTTTTAAAAGCAGTTTCTAGTGAGAATATTTTTTATCATTTTGGACAGCCTGTGCTATATTAAGATTCTTGTCAGAGCTGACACGCAAAGCACAGGGCTCTGGTGTCAGCTCCTGTAATCAAGGATAAGAGTCAGTTGTGGCTGCCCTCAGAACTGTGCTTGCAGACCACATTTTAACTGTGCCACAGAGATTTTCGGAGAACACCCACAAACAAGATTGGATACTTTCTGTGTTGGTAGTGGGTGGGTCTTTTTTCTCCATTTTTTTATCAGAAAAAGAAAAAAATCTACCACATCGAGCAGCAATGTCATTCTTTTTCCTCACTCCCTGTGCAAACCTGCTGTGCCTGCGCCTCACAAGGGGATCTGCAAATATCTTGGGTTTCATTTATTTCTAGAACTGGGTATTTTCATTCTTTTTTCACTTCTACTCCCAGTCAAGACAACCACACTGAGACATGTCAGCTGCTGAGGATACAGTCAAGATGGTCAGAAGTGATTCTGACGAGTTTTTGGTCTGTTCTAGGCTGGGTATTTCAGTTACAACAGCCAGACCGGTTTTGGCAACAGTTCCATTCAGTCAGAGAGGTGTAGCAGGTGGGCAGCAATGAATCAACCCCCAATCCATGAATCAGCCACCAAACACCTCTCTGTGCATTAAGGCTGCACTTAAACAGTGATTTGTTTTGCAGGCTGCTATGAAGTTTCTCGAGATGCCCTCCTTTATCAGAGCAACCACTCTTACTTAGGACTCTACTTTTTCACAGCCTGACTCAGACTGCACACAGCAAACATCTACTGACTTCTCTCAGGTAATCAAAATTTTGATTGAGAGCAAAGCAGCCGACCACAGAGCAAAATAGAGGAACGAGCTACTCTGTTTCACTTCATCTTTAGTAGAAGAAAGCAAGAACGGGGGGCAGGAAAACCAGAGCACTGCTGCCAGATGAAAAACAGGGAGGGGGAAAAAGCAATAGCTCGTAAAAAAGGAGAAGGTTAGAAAGGAGCTTTGCCCCGTAGAGATCAGGCGGAACAGTTGTGAGAGACACTCTGTGGCCTTGCAAAAAGCAGAACACGGTTTTGGCGTTCTGTGCAAGAAGCATATGCAACATCAGATACCCATTCCATTTTTCACAGAACACGGTTTTGGCGTTCTGTGCAAGAAGCATATGCAACATCAGATACCCATTCCATTTTTCTGCTTCTTCTGCCCAGGCTTCTTCTTAGCTGCTGTTGATTCAGATGGTGGAGTGGGCTGTTTTGTAACAGGGACTGGATCTACTTTCTTGCCTGAAGACTTGGATCCTTCCGAGTCCTTAGTTACGTGATCATCTTGGTTGGCCTTGTGCTTCTTCTCCTTCTTCTTCCGCTCCCTGACGCCGGCGGCGGCCTCGGCGATGCCCGAGGGGACGGGAGCGACCTGCTCTTCATCCGTGCCCAGGGCATCGGAGAGCTTAAAGTCCCGAGGGGCACTTTCCGAGTCGGACTCATGGATGTTCCCGTTCTGAGCCTCTTTCTTCTTGTTCTTCTTCTTCTCGGTTTTCTTTTTGTCGGCCTTGGTAGGTGGGAACTTCAGGTCCCGCTTCTGTTTGGCGAGGACTTCATCGTATAAAGTCTCTTTCATGAAAAGCCAGAAGAAGAGGAAGATGACTGTAATGACCACAGAAGGAATGAGGATGATAAAGTAGGTAGACTCGTAAAACTCCATTGTGCTTCTTCTTAGCTATGATTTCTTAAAAAAACCTATAGGAGAAAGAAAAAAAAAAAAATTAGATTTTGAACAGGTTTTCCCTCAGTGTTATTTCCTCCACCAATTATAAGATTTCTCATTGTTATAGCCTCAAATAGCTTTAATAAAATTACCAAACTACATCAGCCATGGAACAGCTTCTGGAATCATTTACCACTTGCTTTAAAGTTGTTGGCCTGGATAGGAGGAAGTGCATTTTGCCAGACTGCTGATGTGGGGAGAGAATAATTCCCTTCCCTTGCTTTTCTTCATCGTCCTCACTCTTCCTTCCCACGTGACTTTCATAAAGTTAAAGCTTTTGATTTCAGAAATACATGAGACAGGACTTCCAGAGGCTGTAAAATAAGGACCAGTATATGCAGAACAGCACTTCTTTTTTTTTTGTTCATAAATCAAACATAATGAACTAAGATTTTTATCTTGACAAGTGGGAGTTAAATTTCACCTTCCTTTTGTCCCCAGATTTATGACAGCTTCAGAAGTGGAATGAGGAGAAGACAGGAGAAAGTCCTGAATTTTAGTCAACCATAAAGAATCAGGTATTTTCAAAACTGCCTTCTGAAGTCTAAAACCCAGCTTCACGCTCACAAAAATCCCATACATTTATGGGGAAACAGGAAGATCTGTTACTTATTTTGAACATGTGATAGGATAAAACTTTCAGGGCACTTATACAGACCAGATGATTCCAGGATAATTTGCTGAAAACAGTATTTTTGTCCCAAACATTATATTTATTTTCTTTTAAAAAAAGCAGGAACCACAAAGTTAAAAAAAAGTCAAAACGACGTTAAAAAACCTAACTTTGGGGTCAAGACAAGTCAGATTTTCCCATTTCACAACTGATTGCTATGAACAGACCTGGATTTTTGCAGGAAGAATCCAAATCTTCTCCAGACTGTTTGTTCCAAGAAGGGGGGAAAAGGAAAAAAAAAATACCATCACCAAATATTGAAAAAAAATCCAGACATAATCCAAACTAATTAGGAAACTGCAATTCCCAATCCACCAACTCAGTTTAAAACTCATCATGGGAAGCACAGGCTGCAACTACATTTTCCTCTACACAAGAAAAAAGTACTCTTCAACTCGAGTGTCCCTTGGGACACCCATCCTCTTGGGAATGAAAGGCAAGAGATTTAATCCAGGTTGCTCAGAGAATTTCCACTGCTGTTTGAAAAATGAAAACAGATGTGCCTGCTGAGGGCACAGGGAATAAAGTCCACGGAGAAGCTGCGTGGTGCAGGGAGAGGACAGGCTCTCCTTGCCTCCAGGCAGAAAATTTACTTATTTAAAGTTGTTTTACCTCAATTCCTGACTGTTTTGGAAGCTGCTTTCACGAACTGGATTGTGCCATCCTGCCACACTGCAGAGAGCTCGGTGTGGAGTCTGGCTCTGGCTCAAGAGGGAATAGTTGTTATATAGAATAATTTCTGGACAGAGAGGAGTTACTGTGATAATATATTTGTACAGTGCATTGAGCAGCACAGAAAGCAAGGATTGGGAACTCTAATTTGGCTATTAAGTTATCCAAATAAAAGACTAACACTTCAATACACTAATTATTCATCAGTTGTCTTAACATTAGGTCTCCTCCCAGTTTGTATTTATTTTCTGCACGCACACAGCTCACTGAAAATTACAGGGTCTAAAATTACATCCAGCACAGAAAGTTTTGGAAGGGCTGAGAGGGATGGGAAGAAAAGCTTGTCTTTTGGGGAGAAAAAGCACAGATGCTCAAAACTAAGCTGGAGCTTTCAAAATGATTAATTACAGCTACTTGATAAACCCAGCTCCCTGCACTAAGTGATCTAATATTAGTCATCTCTTGAAGGAAGCAGATCTCGAAAATTTGTCTCAGCCAAAGTCAATATTGAATGCTTACGGGGAAAAGCTAATCCCCAAAGTAAATATGTAATTAAGCAGATTTTTCACAAGTGTAATTAAGTTGATCATTACAATACCTTACTGCGACAGTTACAATGCCCGAGCACAAGGAGCCCAGCTCTGCCCTGCTGGTGACACCAGCACAGAGCCAGCCATGAACCATGGGATGGACAGTCACACCCTGTCAGTCCTACACATTTCCCAGCATCTGACACCAGATGCTCAGGTCAAGCCACCGCTTGGGGTAACATGTGCTGCTAAAGAGGTTCAGGGCTCGAGGGTCGGACACGCACCATGGCCATCGAGGCAGGATGTGGTCAAAGTGATTGCTGCTCCGAGACCAGAGAGGAGAGACACACTTAAAAGCTTCAGCTGCTTTCAGAGGAGCCATAAATACGTAATTACAACAGCCAGTCGGGGTGGGGAACGTGTGCTGGACTAGCTGAGGTCTGATCTCAGAGCTGGACAAGCTGCATGAGGTCTGGCGAGCCTCCGTCCCCCGCCCTGCACTTCACCAAAAACGGGATCATCTCCCAGATCTGGAGCATGACACTGCAGTGATGAGGTCCAGAGCCTCTCCGGGCTCCATTCCTGCTCCTGTGCCCCTCCTGCTCAGCAGGGCGAAGCCAAGCACAAGTCATGTGGACCCTTCCACCCCAAACACTGATCAGAGCTGATCTCCGACCTCCATACACAAACCTAGTTTTTCACATGGAAGCAGGATTCAAAAAAAAACCCTAAACCTAAATAAAAAGTCTCAGGGTGTAACTGGAATTGATTAAGCACACAGGAGCAGCAAGCAAAAGCTCTGCTCTGATGGCCATACACTAATTTCTCATCTCAGCCCAGCAAGGGTATTTAAAATTCGCTCTAGGAGGATCCCACTGCTGCTGGCTCTATGCAGAATGACAAAACAACATCCATCACACCACCAAAATGTCACCCCTGTCAAAATGTCTTTATAAAGTGGCATCCTTGCCATGGGGTAAATTGGCAGTGTTTTGGCTCACATACAGTTTCCAGGTGTCCCCTGACAATCTACAATTACTAGAACAGTTCCATCATTCTCACTTATATTTCTGTATTACACTGACAAGCCATCTAGGAAAAAAACAAATCTGTAGGGGGAAAAAAAATTTCTATGCCACGCAGAAAGAAGCAGGATGAAGAAACTCATTCTATGAAAGCAGAAGAAAGCAAATGCTACATTGACACACCTTCAACCTACCAGCTTAACTGCTCCATTTAGTTTTACCATCCCAGTTAGGAGACGCACTCACAAAAAAATGCATTTCTCCCCCAGCAGTGCTGCAATGGGACTTTTATCACTTGCAGCTCGCTCACAGAACTCTCCGGGGCGGCTGCACCAGCTCCCCACCCACCCAAACCCACAATCCCAGGCAAGGCACTCCCAGTAGCAATGACACTGCACTCCCTCTCCCTGCTGCCTACCAGAGGCACAGCGACTTCAGCTACATTTAAATTTCAAGGTATTTGGTTAAATACTCACGTTTCACTCGTATTTGATATTTAACCTGCTCCTGATCACGTTTCTTACAGTCCAGCACCCGTGCCAGGCTCCCCCCTTGCAGACACGCTCCCGTCTCACCCGTAAATTCCAGACCTTACAACATCCCTTTAGTCATTCTGAAAAACGGGAACAAGCTGCGTCTGTCCCAGGCTGCGCACAGACCCAGTTACTGTTCCCATCCCGTCTTTAACAAAAGAATTGCACTTTTGTTCCCTAAACAGAGCCCGTTCTACAGAAAAATAAGTATTTCTGAACTCCAGTGCGCTATTACTGCTTGCACCTGACTTCCCCTGCCAGTTCACGCTGCCCTGGATTTTCTAACCCACCCTCTGCCTTTCTGAATTTAAATCTCGAGTTTCACCCGGTGCAGATACCACATTTCACAGGATATTCATTCAGTTTAGGTCCAGGGGATTAACTTACTTGAGAAGATAGAAATAAATTATAGCTCCATCTGGCTAATGAGTCACTCATAGCTTAGCCCCAGCACATGAGAAGCACAGCTTCTATAAATGCTTGGGTCCCAAAATGCACAAAATCTTCAGGGATTTGTGCCTCTGAAAAACTAACATTAAAGGGGGGAAATACAGGTACCAAGGTGCCTTTTTTTAAATACTAAGCAGTTTAAGAGACACCACATATGATTTAGCCAAGGCAGCAGCTCCTTTAATTGGGATATTTTCCTGGGATTTTCTCAAGCTGGCAAGCAGACTCGAATCCAAAAATCACTAGGAACACAGCAAGAGTCTCAGAGCAGTATCTGGATTCAATAAATTCCTCAAACAGATAACACTATTTTTGTTCTCTGTAATCTGCACGCAGTTTGGAACACGCTCCGTATCAGCCAGCTGCAAAGATGATCCTCTTGAAAACAGCTTCACTTCCAAGCTCATCCTCCTCCAGAGCTTTTCGGGAGAGGATGCCCAGCAACTTGGGCAACTAAACCCAGATCTGCCACGGGCAAAGCAGGAAATTAAACAAGAAGTTCAGCCACTCCATGCCTATTCCACATTCATACAGCAGAAGCAACCAGCTCTCCGTGACTTGTTCATGAGCATTACCTGACTAAAGCACTGCTGGGCTCAAGCTCTAGGAAGGGGAGCTGCCAGAAGAACCTCAGGGTAGCTGATTTAACATCGGTGTTGGTACAGTATATGGGGAAAATGCAGAATTACAGCTTAGGTCGGTTTAGTTTTTGGTTTTTTAAGCAGCGCTGTGTGTTACTGAAAAACAGGATGGGTTTTTCATGCCCCAAGACAAGACACAAAAGACAGCAGAGCTGCTAAAATGTGACACAAAGGAGCTGTCAGAGCAGGCAGGGATTTTAGCCCATCAAACTTGCTTGAGTTCAGTAACACCCAGCTAACTCCAGCAGGTGAGCCACACTGGGAAGGAAGGAGCCCCTGCTGGCCTCAGCCTTCCCAAAAACACCCAGTCCACAGAACACCAGCAAGGGGCTGATTGCACCTGAGCAGTTTTTTACACAGGAGAATAAGGTATTGCACACAAACCTCCCCCAACACCTAAGGAACAGCCTCCAGTAAGATCACACACAATCTTCTCACGGGTCACTTCTAAAATTGCAGTTTAAAGTCATGCATGAGGCACTCACCACCCAGAAAAGCTGAAGGTCTAAAGGGACCTGTGAGTTTTGATCCCGATGACAGTATCAAGAGAATTATACAATAGACACAGAAAATCCTGAGTTGGAAGGGACCCACAAGGATCAGACTTCAACTCCTGGCCCTGCACAGACACCCCAACAAACCCACCCTGTGCCTGAGAGCATTGTCCAGAGGGTCCTGGAGCTCTGGCAGCCTTGGGGCTGTGCCCATTCCCTGGGGAGCCTGGGCAGTGCCCAACTCCCTCTGGGGGAAGATATTCTGATATCCAACCTAAACCTATACTGGCACAGCTCCAGCCGTTCCCTCAGGTCCTGTTGCTGGTCCTCAGGGAGGAGATGAGCATCTGCCCCTCCACTTCCCCTTGTGAGGAAGCTGCAGACCAGGATGACGTCTGTCCTCAGCCTCCTCCTCTCCAGGCTGAACAAGCCAAGTGATCTCAGCCACTCCTTGCACGCCTTCCCCTCCAGACTCTTCACCACTTCCACAGCCCTTCTTTGGACGCTCTCCAACACCTTTATGACCTTCTTATATTGTGACACCCAAAACTGCACACACTACTCAAGGTAAAATTTAACCTACTTGTTTTTATTCTTTTTAAACTCTACTTTTATATCTGTATTTCCAGGTTCTGTTTACACCAATCCTCCCAAACCCAAGACTGGGGAGGGGGAGACAGAATAAACAGCATTTCAACCTGAGTTTTTCATTTCAATACTTGCCCTGACAGCATGATTTGTGCAGCCACAGGAGAAAGCTGTAGACACTCCAGCACACCAACTGAGCCATTCAGGTATTAAAACTACTCTTCCCAGGAAGGAGACCTGTTCAAGGGAAGCTCAACAGTGCTCGACACCCCCTCCAAGGCGCTGACAGCAAGAGCAGAGCAAAACTTGTCAATAAATCTTGCTCTCCACTTTATTTCACTGATACAATTAAGCCATTTGCAGAGCACAAGCTCAGTGCTTCAAATACCCTCTAGGTAAATATTTTCCATTCCAAACATGCCGCTGTTTGTACCATCTGTTGGGCTCTGTCTGCTCTCAGTCGCTTGATGTTAGTTAACACAGACAAGCTCTTTATTAAATTCCAGAAAGAGTAGCTTTGCTTCAACAAAAGCCTGTACTTTCAAAGGGTTTTTTTAATACGGCTTCAGAGCCAACACCTGACAAAATGCAGCAGCAGTGCCGAGAGGAAGCCGGGAGCGCAATACGGCTGCACGACCTTGCCACCAGTATCCAGCAGATGTCCTTGATCTCGTCCCAGTGCCGGCAACGGGGAGCACCCAGGTACCTCCCGCAAGAGGTTATATCCACAGCCCGGCTGTTCGGCTGTTCGGGCAAGTTCCTACAAGATAAGGCAGGGCAGGGATTCACCAGGCAGCAGCTGACGCCCTGAAACCACCTGGGCTGTAGGATAAAGCCCAGAACTGGAATTAGCATCAGTGAAAGTGGAGCGAGCAACCTCGCGTTTAGCCAGGGATAAAAGCACACGCACACCTGCTGCTGGCACAGAGCGAGGAAAACCACGCTCCGCATTCCTGCCTGGCAGCTCCCACAAATATCCCGAAACTGCACAGACCCTGTAGCAGCAGCACTCCACAGGCTTCACCAAAGCATGGGCACAAATATACCGGTATCAGGAATAGAGTGGCAGCAGGACCAGGGCAGTGAGTGTCCCCTGTGCTGGGCACTGCTGGGGCATCTCCAGCCCTGGGGGCAGTTTTGGGCCCCTCACAACAATAAAAATGTTGAGGGGCTGGAGCTTGTCAGAAAAGGGACCAGACCTGGGGAAGTGTTTGGAGCACCAGGGACAGCTGAGGGGGTTCAGCCTGGAGAAAAGGAGGCTCAGGAGGCACCTTCTTACTCTCTATGACTCCCTGACAGGAGGGTGCAGCCGGGTGGGGCTCAGGCTCTGCTCCCAGGGAACAAGGGACAGAACAAGAGGAAATGGCCTCAAGCTGCACCAGAAGAGGTTTAGTTTGAATATTAGAGAAAATTTCCTCATTGAAAGGGTGGTCAGGCACTGGCACAGGCTGCCAAGGGCAGTGGTGGAGTGCCCATCCCTGGAAGGATTTAAAAACCGTGTGGATGTGGCACTTTGGGACAGGGGTTAGTGGTGGCCTTGGTAGTTCTGAGGGAATGGTTGGACTTGATCTTACAGGGCTCTTCCAACCTAAATGAGCCTATATTGTTCAGCACAGGAAAGTCTTAGGAAACCAAAACATTTCTTGCAGTATTTGTGAGGGGTTGTTTCTTGCGATAAAAGCCAGCATGTGTCAGGACTAGCAAAAAACATCCTTGGCTCCAGCAGACTCCAGAAACTACAAGTTTCCCCTTTAAATCACTAACGGCTAACACACACACACACACTCATCCCCCATTATGTCCAAGAAGATAAATTATCTTTACACTAGCTTTTTCCAAAGTGCCTGTAAAGATTCAAAGGTTTCCTTCTTCCAGCAGGAATTACTCAGCAAGTCTGCATCCTCCCATCGCTGCTTCCAAGGAGTCCCTGAGGGTTCCCCAGCTCCTTCCTTCACGCATTCATGTACAGACATGCTCTGCCCACACCACCATGAACTATTTGAGAGGCATTTAAACACCCGAGCAGCCAGCTCAGGCTTTTGGGTAAGCATTTCCCCTTTTCCCTGCTCTCCATGCAGGCAGAGACCAGATCAGACATTTGCTCTTCCATCACCACACGCTTCTGTGCACCGGGAACTGGGAAGCGATACTTCTCAAAATAGGAAGGCATAAAAAAAGACCACAGAATTTTCTCAAAATAATACTACAAATAAGAGCCAAATCTAGCAGACTTATGGCCACAGCTGAGTTTAGGTTCCCAGTCTGAGCAGCAGTTCCATATGTCGTGCAGTTTTTGAACATCAAAGGATCTCCTGCAACATGAGTCTATCCAAAACACGAGCCAGGTACAGATTCGAGCCAAGACTCTCGCAATGCAAAAGCATTAAACACACACAACCACACCTGAAATCTGCTTCTGCCCAGCACCTGGACAGGAGGGAGGGACCAGGCCTCGCCTGTTTTATTCCAGTTAGCTGTCTGGGAAGTTCACAGGGGTTTGTACAATCCAGGTTGCTCTGACACTCCACAGCAGCTCAGCTTTACCACACACAAAAGCCATTTACACAGATTTAAAGCCGCTGTGCACCTCAACAAAGGCCTTAAGACAGCTGTTGTGGTCTAATGTATAAACAGACATTCCCCGTACAATCTTCACCTCGGACCCATAGAAAGCCTCAGGGAGCAGCTACCAGTCCCTAAAAAGCTTGGGGCAGGTACAACACAGGTCTGAGCCCAGCTGGGTTTGCTCAGTCTAACACAGCTTAATCCCCTTCTGACACAGGAATAAGTTGCATTAGTGTAAGTATGTTCATTCTGCACCTACCCCTACCATGCCCTATTACTTTAACTCAATTAAAACACGGTCTGCAGCACCCATAGGAACGATGCAGTTGACCACCCTCTGGTCACAAATGAGGCAGAGCCCCAACTTCCAAGTAAAACCAAAAAAAAAATTAAGATCATCTCCTGAGAAATTCAGGGCTGCTACAGCCCTTTCATCTCCCTACATCCAATTCCAAGCATGGAAGGAAATTGCTGGCTGTGAGGGTGGGGAGGCCCTGGCACAGGTTTACAGGGAGAAGCTTTGGCTGTCCCATCCCTGAAGTGTTCAAATACAGTTTGGATGGGGCTTGGAGCAGCCTGGTCTAGTGGAAGGTGTCCCTGCCCATGGCACGGGGTGGAAATAAGATGGTTTTTAAGGTCCCTTCCAAACCCAAACCATTCCATGGTTCCGTAACAGAAGACAGCAGGTATGAGGAGTAGGTTCTCAGTACTCAAATTCCTCTCATACCTTCACAGCAATCTACAAAGAGAAAACAGCTGGAATAAAACACCTTTTCCCTTTCCCAGTGTATACAGCAAATATAACTATATAAGTATACATTCCTGTATTCTGAATTCTTGTTTATATTTCAAAAGATAAATGTAAAATAAGAGGAGACAGAAACAAAAGATGCAAAGGCCTTTGGTCCAGCTTTTTTTTTTTTTTTTGCCTTAGATTCTGCGAAAGTATGAATGGCATCCGAGCACTGGGAGGCCAATGCTCATTCAAAAAAACAACCCAGGTTTTTATATACAAGAGCTGCAAAGAGTCAAGGAGAAGACCCGAGTGTACTGCCTGCCTGCACATCCCAGGAGAGGTAAAATCCCCAAACCACAGCTCTCCCTGAGGCTGCACGGAGGAGCAGCCCCAGTGCCCAAGCCTCACCTCCCCGGGCAGGCACAAGCTGTCCTCCCTCTGAATCCAGGGCACAGCAGACACCCTCGGCGCCAGAGCCACAGGAAAACCACGACAGATTGCTAAAGAGGATGGCATGTTGTTTATGGGTTGTGTTTCTAAAGTTTGGACGTAACTGAGAAGAGATCAGTCTTAATTTATTGCTCGACTCTCCGGATTTCTACTCAACTCTGCCCTTAACCGTACTCATCAGGCAACTTTTTAGCTTATTCACTCGAATTCCTCCACAGACACAAGAAAGTTTTAAACCTACCACTTGTTCTGCAGCTCTCCAGACCGCCTGGTGCTAAAGCTTTTCTCCCAAATTTCTCACTAAGGCAGCCACAGCAACAGAGAAGCAAAAAATATCCAGCCTTGACGGGTGAGCAAGCTGCTCCCAGCAACTTTAGCAGGTCCCTCTAAGTTGGATTTATTAACTTTTGTACCCCCACACTCCAAGGGCACAGAGGCTGCCAGAACCACCCCGAACTGAGCCATGCACAGCCCAACAGTGTCACACTGCTGCTTTCACCAAGTTTCCACCCACACTGAACGAGGTCTCACAGGAACTCAAGGAAGGAGGAATGCGTGCCTGGAGGTGATGGCACAGGAGAAAGACAAGAAACTTCAAAATAAATGAATTTGGAAAATTTCCTATAGCAATGCATCACCAAAGGTCTTCCTGCAAGAATATATTAAATTCATGGTAAGAATATTAATCTTGTTCATATTAGAATTTCTTTCCACCACAAAAATAAATCACACAAAGATATTCTTAGTCTGAACACGATGAAAGTGACTTTATCTGGACTTATTTTTGAATGTATATTTAGGGATGAGAACAGAATTCTTCTGCCAACAAAGACAGGTATTAACTTAAGAGAATCTATTTAGCTTCAGACTTCTTAACCAGACAAGATTTTACTCAAGTGTGCACACGTTGTCCTTTACCCTGTTGTGAAAGGAACAAAAGAAGAGGAAATGACTAATCAAAGCAGCAGCACATTAATATATTTTGGTATGTGGAAAGGGAAAATTGTAGCTGGTATTTTTAACATTCCCAACAGCAGAATGCAGTGCCATACGTGCACCAGCCGCCACGGAGGCTCAACAGCTCCCAGGAGGGGAAAATTTAAAAAAAAAAAAAAAAAAGAGAAAAAAAGTGAAGATGTGTCCTGAAGAGGAGTTCTGTATTTTCCATTTCCCAGCATGAGCTCTGCCGGAATGAGAGCCTGGAAAGGAGGCACGGCTGGGGCCAGCAGCAATGCCTGAGTGATAACAGGTGCACTTTGCCTGAACTGCAGGGAAAACCCAGCCTGGAAAGGTGCTCTGGAGGGGAAAGGTGAGAGTTTCTTGGAGCACTGCCACCAGCAAACACTCCTGTAAATGCCATTGCCACCCTGCTCTGCTGGGTGCCCTCACCCACGAGCTGATAAGACAGGGGAATAAAAGTGTCTCTGTGCCTCACGTGCCATCCAGCAAGTCACAGCTCACCCACGTGCCATCCATCCCACACCATCCCAAGCCTAATTCCCCCTCAAGGCTCTCCATTCCCTGCAGGAGCGAAACGCAGCACCTTCACATCTGTCCTCGCAGTTACTTTGTCACTGAACCCACACTGGATTTAACAACTGGTTTTTAATCCCACGCTCCCCCCGCCATGGGAAGTTCTTTGGGGCAGCCACGGTAACAGGCTTGCTCAGAGCATCAGGGCAGGAGCCTGACTACTGTGATAACCCCAAAATTAGAGCTTCCAAACCCCTTCCTGAAAGGGATCAAAACCAATCAATCCAGCAACAGCCCGGCATGGTCATTTGTGCAGTGGGATGGCAGAGCACAAAAGCTTTGCTCACTCAGGAAGAGGAGCTGGACTGCTGCCTGTCTGTCCTGCTCCAATTGTTCCCACACTTCATAATTAAGGGCTACAATTCACCCTTTTTCCAATGCCAAACCCCAAAAGGCTCGTAACAAAACCATTCTAAGTACTAAATGGGAAGCTACTGCTGAAGCGACTGTAATTGTTCAGATTCCCTCCCCTTGCTGCAACACTGCTGGATGCAAGGAGACACAGAGAAACTAATATTTAATGTTCTTGCAGAGGGATTTGTGCTCAGCCACCCCGTAACAGAGCCAGAAGCCTGAAGCTTAAGCAGGTCTTTACCCTGGTATCGCAAAATGACAACCCCGGTTATTCCAGCAACAAGATTTCCCCATTATTTCTGTTCAGCGTGCTGTTCCACACAGCTATACAAAGAGGTTGGACCACTGACAAAAAAAAAAAGCTTCGTTAACCTCTCAGTGACTCGACAATCCTATTGTTGAACAACAGTGGACAAAAGGAGAAGCCGGCAGCAGACGGATGCTCTCATCTATCCGAATTCCTGGAGGAAAATGAAATTGAGCTGTGCTGGGAACAGGCTGCAAGGCAGAGGAGAGTTGTTAGCTCAGAGGGAAATCAAAACTTCAGTGATTGTGAATCATATCAGATCTAGATGCTTTCATGTGGTTTCTTCTAACTACCTGGAGTCGCAAGACATTATTTATTGCACACATTATGTCTAAGCAGTTGATTTCAGTTGTCTCTAAAGAGAAAACGTGCAATTGCTGTATCAAAATTACTGTCAATGTGGCACAGATGTAGCTAAATGAGAGCATCAGAGGGCAGCAAGTGAAACAAGATTGCTGTACCCCATCATCAGGCTGAGCCTCGATAATTCTTCAGCTGCAAAGGGAGAGAAATCAACAGGGAAGACCTTTCTCCTTTGTCACCACGCACAGTACAATAAAAGAATGGGGAGGAAAAAGTAACCATCAGTTAAACAACCAAAGTTCACAGAGTGATAATAAATTTTCAGATATGCCAAGCGTTTAAAACTCAGGGGTATGCAGTTAGTTTCTCAACCCCGAGATTTTAAAAGGGCAGCTTCAGTTTAGGCTGGGTGACAGAAGGAACAGAGACTCAACACAGAGAAGTCAAAGTTCCCCTAAATTGACAGAGGCATCATAAACAGAGTTACCACCAAAACACACAGCACAACTACCAAGCTAGAATTTAGGGAGTACTACGAGGCTGGAATTGCCTCCTCTTCAGCCTACGCAGCCTGGTAAAGCACTGCATCAGCAGGTCTATTTTTACTTTTTAATACTCTACACCACAGTCGTGGGTCAGAAAGGCACAAAGACACTGGAAAATCCGAACGGCCAGGCTTGAGCAGGCATTGCTTGCTACCCTCCCTTCCCGTGTGCCCTGAGCTGCACCCACGGAACAGCACCCTGCCCAGGGGATCGGCTTCCTCCGCTCCCACCTTGCAGGGAGGGGCCGAAGCCAGAGGACAATGCTGGCGTGGGAACAAATGGGCAGCAATGGGCCGTGGCTGCGTTTTGGCTGCAAGTCGGGAAAACGCTCTCAATCCTCAATCCAGCAAGGTGCTCAGCGCTGGAATGGTCAATCTGCAGCCTCTGTACGGAGCACGGGCACTGTGTTTTATTGCATTCTTTTGCTGGGAGCAATCAATGAGTTTTAATCCATAGTCACATTAGGAACGACACCTACCAAGAGGGCTGGATTTTATTTCAACTGCGCATTAAATTTGAAACGAGCTGCCAGATTAAAGTGTTGTTCACACTCTATTTGCAAACCCTCTGGACACAGGGAATGTTTAGGGGTATGCTCAGGACTGAATTTGGACCACAGAAGGTTCTGCTGGTGATGGGCTTCCTATGACACTGACATTTTGACTTTCTGCTCCAGCAGAAATTTGCACCAGCTGAAGGCATAACAAACTTCCATCGCCAAAACTTCCACAGTAGATATGAGTTACTTTGAAAGCTCCATAGCAAAGCTGTCCTTCAGCATTTATCCTAAAGCACGTTATCATGCAGGCATAAAGACAGCACTTCTATATCCAAGCCAGACCCTTCATGCTGTAGAATATGGTGCTGTCAATACTCTTAGAAATGAAGTTTCAAAATGGTTTAGGAACAAAAGAGGCTTTAGAAGCAACCCCTGCAGCACTGACACCATACAAGTTACACCAGTGCATTTCAAAGTATAAACTGCATCATGAGCTGGAACTTCTAACTCCACTTAAAAGCACAACATGAAGTTTTAGAAATTGCTGCTGAACTGTGATCGTTTCCCTGCTGAGGCAGGTGAAGTGTTAAGGTCTTTCTCTGCTCTCCTTTGAGACACTACACGTATCTCATTTATCGAGGGCAGCACTAAGAGCTCACCTCATCATCCATCCAAAACACCTCCCGCACTACAACAAGAATTTCACCGGCTACAGCTCCACTGAGATGTCATCCTTTCAGCTTCCACACCAAGGAGATGTGCTCCTGAACAGCAGCACCACACATTCCTCCCCACAAGGCTTCTTTTCACCTTGTTAACCTCTCTGTGCTTCATTGACCAGTCTGCTGAAGGCACTCGCAGCTGAAGAAATGATACACAGCTGGTGTCATCTTGCAGTGTCATCACCCGCATCCTTTAGGCTCTGGCAGGCAGCTTAAGGTGGTCACATGTTCTCAGGAATCAGTGCAGTGTTTCAGCAGACCCCAAGGCAATATTTGCCTCTTAAAACACCCAGAGGAGGGGACCAGACTCCCCTCCAGCAGCAGGGAAAAGGCTCCAGCTCCTCAACAGATTTGCTTAACACTTGAATCACACCTGAGCCCCATGGTGAAGGAGCTTTCTTTTACCACCTTCCTCAGGCAGCTGTTGATGCCCCAGGTGAGTGATGCTGAGGGTTGTTGATGTTTCTCCGAGCAGCAGCAGCCCAGGAGATGCTGCAACACTCCTTACTGGTCCCAGTTCACTGCATAACCCCACAAACAGTGCAACTTTGAGAGCTGGGCAACACCACACAAGAACCCCGCAAAAGATGTGTTCAAGCACATCCCTAAAGGTTTCCTGATTCTTTCCACTTGTGACCATAAGGATCAAGACTGCAGGAGTCTCCTAAAGGAACTGAAAACAGCAAAATGCATATTTGAGCAGTTTTGAGTTCAAGAACCCAACACCCCGGAGTTCTGCCCCCAAAACGGCCTCCTAACGCAAGCACACACACCCGCCCCAATGTGCTCAGCACTGATCTGAACTCAAGAACATGCCAGGTTGTTAAAAAGGCCTAAAAATGTTCAGCAACAGAAATGCAGAGTAATTGAGGTCATTTCTCTCACGCTTCTCTGGGTTCTCACTCCCTTTGCTTTGCTGTCCCACAATCTGCTCCTCCTTTGGCATGCAAGAATTGAACAAACACTCCACTGCAACCACACAGATCTAAACTTATTTGCCTCCAGTTTGAGTTATATCTCAAACTATTACTCCAGTAGCCTGTAATGCCAAGCAGGGATTAAAAAACCTACTTAGAAAGGTACACCAGACCTGAAGCCAAAAAATTCTTCTTTTGGCACACAAACAGCATAGAAAAAGAGGTAGAAACTTGGAGATAGAGGGTGGGGGGGGCCAAAAAAGACAGGATTGTAATGGAAACATCTGATCAAGAATTTTCACAAGCCTTTAAAACTTCTGAAACCCAACCCCTTCGCCAGCACTTCTCACATGCCTCAGACTGCAGACCATGTTATGCAAGTTCTAATTGTGCCTCCAGAACCCTCCCTGCCACCCACGGGCTCTGCACCTCAGCGAATCCCTGTGTGGAAGTACACTGAGGCAGAGAAGAACCCTCCCACACCTGGCCTGGGGTGCTGCCACCTGTGCAGAGAAAGCCTGGCCTTGTTGGGCATCTTGAACCAGGTTCTAACCCCTTAAAAGCTCTTAAAAAACCCTCTGGTTTTACATACACAAACCAAGCTGTAAAAATGTTCACTAAATTTAGCACGCAACCCAATCCTAGCGGTAGTGTAGCACAGGATGAAGATATGGAAGTGACCTTAGGTGAAGGTGACAAGGAAAAACTGTCAGTGTTCCCATTGAGCTGCCGTGGAAAAGCCCAGAGAACCCAATAAAATCCTAACAAAACCTCCATAAATCCTCCGGGCAGCTGGGCGGTTTCCAAGGCTTTGAGGTGCCACGTCCGCCTCTCTTCTGGACAATGCTGCTCACTGTCCACGCTGGGACAGGGTTGGGAGGAACCTTCTCAGCACACTTCAGGGCAAACTATTCTCCACGAGCTTGGAGAAGTGAAGCTTGATGGACCTCCACCACCACTGCTGGAAACACAAAACCAGGCAGCACGAAGAGAAAAAGCAGCACAGTCCTTTGTCCTTCCCTCACAGCTGGAGCCACACGTGCTGCCAAGAGGTGCTGAACCAAGCAAAGGTCTGTAGGTGTGACAGGAGATACAGCACGGACCTGTAAACTCCATTTTCTGCCAGTTCCCAGCACCACACCCCTTGAGAACTGCAGACACTGCCTGCTCCAAGGACAGGACACACCGAGTCTCCCAGGAGAACAGCAAGCTAAAGGAGGCAAAAGAGTTCCCACCTAGTCCTGGGGTAAAGGGCCCTTCCTGAGACAGCACTCTGAACTCCAATCACTTCCCAGACCTGAAAATGCCCTGTGAAAGATCCAGTGGCTACGAGCTGCTGTAGCCATGGTGATGCTCTCAGGTACACCTGGAGCTGAAGCACAGAAGAGCAGCACAAATGCTGCAACTGGTTTCACGTACCTGTTTTTAGGTCCTCACACAGCATTAAAGGCAATGCCTACGTGAAAGCCAAGCTGGGATGTCTGCTTGCAACATTAAATGATGATTTAGTGGGCAAAGCAGCACTAAACACCAAAGCAGCCTTTCAAATCGGTTTGGGAGGCAAGAAAGCAACATCACATTCTGAGGCCAGGCTTGGCCTCCCACCCACACCAGAGAAGAGACCCTGAAAGGAAGGGGCACATGGGAACAGTCCTGGTTGCTGCAGGAAAGCAGTTTCATGTCACATCACAGAATGGTTTGTGTTGGAAGGGACCTTAAAGATCATCCCATTCCAACCCCCTGCCACAGAGCAACTATCCCAGGTTGCTCCAAGTCCTGTCCACCCTGCCCTTGAAAACTTTCAGGCATGGGGCAACCACAGCTTCTCTGGGCAACCTGTGCCAGGGCCTCAAACCTCTCAAAGGGAAGAATTCCTTCCCAATATCTAATCCAAATCTCTCCTCTCCTCATTTAAATTCATTCTCCCTTGTCCTGTCACTATCTGACAATGTAGCTCACCCACCAGCTGACTGCCAGGGGTTCAGGTCACAGATGGGACCAAGAAAAAGGCACCACCAGCTCTCTGCCGGTGACCTCTCGGCATCTTCACCTGCAGGTGCTTGGCCTCTGCTTCCCCTTCTGTAAAATGGACAGGTAAGTTCCATGCCAGAGCCACGTGAGCCACATGCAAGACATCAGCTTAAACACTCCGGCCACGCAGCACTTCCCACCCAAGGCCTGGGAACCATTCACTTCCTCCACTAAATTGGACTTTTTCTATTTTTCATCATCAAGCATAGACTTCCCAACTTAAAACCCCCACAGCAAACAGGCTGGGAAAGAAAAGTAGTCATGGCCAGTGGTCAGATCAAACCAGTAAAAATACAATTAAGAGCTGACTGGTATTATAGGCTCTCTTATGAGTCAGTCATGATCCGGTCCAATCCCGGCGAGCTCCCTGAAGAGCTGCACCTTGTGCAATAGCTTAGTCATCATCTTCCTTGACAGCTACGCACTTACAAACAGATTATGAGTCCACTCACATTTTCCCATGAAAATTTTCCCCTCTGCCCTACGACAGGCAGGACAGAGCAGAGTCGTGCCAGCCTAGGAGTGGGCAGCTTGTCCCTTGCAGGGGAGGAGATAAAGCTTTTATCTCCCAGACTCAACAACCTCCTTCCTGTGTGGTAGCAGGCGGACAAAAGACACCTTTTCACACCACAGACAGGAACGAGATGTACTAAAATTTGTCACAACCCTGAAATAAAATACCCTGCTTACCGTTTTCAGTCCATACGGGAGAGTGTAAAACAGAATTAAGCCAGCATTTCTTCTACAAGGAACTTGCAGGGCGAGATTTGAATGCAAAAGAATAAGGAGCCCAAAATAACTCGAGTTGAGTTTATATTGCTCTGGCAGCTAAGCAAAAGTTGGTAACACTGGACTGAGGTACTTCCCCTCTGCAGGATGAGAGTTGGATTGTTTTTGGAAGCACCATGAATCACGGGCATAAATATACCAGGCTTTAAGAGCCTTTGACACCCACGTAATTCTGAACTCCAGCTTGATTTTCCCTGGGTCACTCAACACATGCTTGGTGAGCTGGACACCAGACAGGCAGGCTGAGATGGTCAGCTATTCAATTAATAGGTGTAATCCCAAAACCAGAACTTGTGTTTTGCTGGATAACATCAACACACCTCTTCAGAGAGAAAAAGAGCCTTCCCTGATGCTCCATTAGTCATTCAACTGCAACTTGAAGGAAAACAGGAGTTTTGCTCTATTTCCTCAACTTCACAGCATAAAAGGGCTTAAAGATGCTTCCTGCAGCAGGAGAGCTGTGATGCAGCAGCTCCAGCAGAGCAGTGATTTGCAGGATTGCCTGGCTGAGAGCAGACCCAGACAGGGAAGCCAGGCAGCGGGATCAGCCAGAAGGAAGAGTGCCCAATGGGAAAAGAGAAAAGAACCCTGCAAGAAGAGCTGTTCCCCATGCTTTACCACCACTGAAAACCCTGCACACCTGAGAGCAACCGCGGCAAAGAGCTGTAAATGCAAGCAGAGGACAGCACTATTTATAATAGGGATTATTAGTGCAACAAAATGAGTAGCTTGTCCACATGACTGATTTACAGACACTTTCTCTGAGTTACAATGCAGCCCCAGTGATGCAGAAGCAAAGATGAGCTTTCATTTCAAACAGAAAAAATGCTATTCCTCTAAATAAATCTTCATGGGAAGAAAAGCGGAAGAAACTGCTTCTACTTCTCTTCATTAACAGCAATTTAGAGCTATGGATTTTGGTAAGCAGAGTGGCCACAAAGCACTAACAAAAACAGAGAATATTGCAGAAAAGAGGAGGAGAGCTGCAAAGAAGTAACTCTCTTGATTACTCCACGAACCTTACAGCTTCTGCCCCTCTCCTCTCCCTCCCACTGCACACTCACTGCACAGCAAAACTCCAGGCTTGAAGCACCCAAACTACTTCTTTGCCTCACACAGTGGCAAGGAAACAATGTTCTTTGTCTTAGTCAGAGATTGTTTCCAGAGTTTTCATGTTTTTCCCTGTTTTCTACTGCATCTAAGAGACTTTAAAAAAAAACCCCTCACCTCTAGTTAAATTGGAAGCATTAAAAAGGATCATGAGATTTGCATTCTTTAGCACCTCAGATTATTGGAGTTTGCACTGCCATGACTTCCCCTTCCAGCTCCACACCAAGCTTCAATTAAAGAATCTTCATATTTGAGTGGATTTTGGTATTTCTTGTACCAAGACACTGGAGCATCCAGGCTGACAAGATGGCCAAGGCAGAAGAATTTATGCACTCCCAGGAGATCTCTGTTTAATTTTGCTGTATGGAGAGATCCTGCACCAAGCCTGCCCTCTGCCCAGGACCTATATTTAGGGACTGAGCTGACCCGACAGTGCCCCTGTAAGCTCATTTATCGAGATTCACTTATTCATTCTAATATAATCTAATTAGATGCAGCAGTCCTGTACACAGGTATGGCAGTGACCAGGAAAGGACGAGTTCAAACACAGGGAACCCAGCCCAGGTGCTACTTAGTTCTCACACAGAGGGGAAAAAACCCCTTGCAGAGGAACAGCAGGAATTGCAGATGCCTGTGCACTATCTCCGAGCAGCACCTGGATCCACTCTGCTTCTTTGCTCCCCCAGGTAAATAACAATTCCTCAGCTGGAAGCAGCAGAGTCCAGATCAATGTATGGTGCTTATCAATGCAAGGGCTGCTGCTCCTGCTCTCAAATCACTGGAAATGGGGGCAGGAAAAAAGCAGGAATCCGTCTCTCAGGCAGCGCCCACGCCAGCAGGCGCAGATGTGTTCCCAAACTGCAGACCACAGGCATCAGCCTGGAAAAAGTGCCAAAGAACCAACATTGTAAGAAAATATTTTAAAGGCTCCATTCTGGCAAGAAATGGGAGGCTTTCAAAGCTCCCAAGTACCCTCTCCTGCCACCAGCTGTAGTTCAGGCATGCGAACAGGAAGAAGCTTTTACATTTCTAAAAACATAAATAAATACTTTTTTTTTAAGTCCCCATGTGTTTTATTTGCTTGGACGTCTTGTATAATGATGACAGGAGAAGCAGATTCCTAGGAGTCATGGGCTGGTAATTCTCCAATTTATCACCTCCATAGTTTAGGCACAGTCATTAACAAGAAGTGATTTGTCTGGGACAGATTTAGCCCAGCAACTCCCTGTCTCGTTAGCCTGAAACAATCGCCCGAGGAATGTCAAAAAGTTTGTGAGCTTAGTGCAGCAATCAGCCCCCTCCAAAATATTCCTGCTTTTAAAAATAGTCCAATCCTGCTGCTTTGCCAATGCAGAGCAGGAAGTTTGAGCTAAACACAGATGCATAAAATTCCCTCTATATTAAAAACCTTCTGATGGGTAAAGGCAAAAAGGTTGTCACTGACAAGGAAATCCTGAGAATGTCGATAAGAGAACAACTCAAGGAGACTTAAAGACTTCGACTTGTTTAACCTATGAAAACAAGGGGTCAAGAGGGGATCCGATTGCTCTAATTACATCAGGGAGGGAAAACAATCATTTAAACCAAATGGAAACACTAGAACCGAAAACAAATTACACCAACAGGCCATGAAGACCGTGAGGATGGAAATTCAGCAACCGCTTGAGACTTCAAGGAGGTTCTCCAACAGCTCTCCCGCAGAGATGGAGAAAGAATAAACCGATCAAGTTTCACGCTGGAAGTAGTTGTGTTATGAAAGGCATCCACAGCACGGATGGGTGCTAAAAACAGGGAAACTAAACTTGATTTGGGTTGCTGCCACAGCTTTTGGAGTGAAGAATTACCTCCTCCTGCCACTCTGCCTTCTGCTTCCTCGCCATCCCTCCAGGACAGCACAGGGGGCATTCGCACTATTTCCTGAGGCATGTCACTGGGCTATGACCAGGCAGCTAAACTCGGGAGCTGAAGCCTCACAAAGTCAATGGTGAGAAGTGGGTGCCTTGGCAGCAGCGGGGGAAGGGATTAGGAGCAACCAAGTTTGATGCTTAAAATAAAACACACGTCCTCTCCCCCGTGTCCTCACACTTAAGGGTCTTGGGTGTAGCTTCAACACAGACCTGGCCATCACCTCTGAAATTCACAGGGAATTCCAGTTCCTAAGGGATTTTTTTCACCCTGGGTTTACAGCACCCAGGGCCAAGAATGATTAGACATTTTTGAGCCATAACCACCAAATCTCCAACAGCAAGAGCCGATGACGCCAACGAAAGCTGTTACAGAGCTAACCAAGCAACACCACAGCTTTACAGGGCTTGAGCAAGTCTTTCCCTTTCCTTCAAGGGGTTTCAAAAGCAAAGCAGTCATCAGGTCTGTAACAGGGGTTTTGTGACAGTGGGGGGATAAAGGATGAAATTAAAATCTCATTGTGTCCTTCAGATCCTACTGCTGCTATTTCTGAGAGCAGAAAGCATCTTCTTGAGAGCAGCTAGAAAAGGGGGGGTGGTAGGAAAAAAAACTACCAAAAAAGGTATTTGGTAATAACTCCACCAGAGAATTAGTGTTTCTCTCCAATCCCCAACCTTTCACTGCTGCAGTTACACACAAAAGTTATTTTAATCACAGTATGCAGAAAGCAGCATCAGCATATGAGGCAAGAGAAAAAATATGTGGTAAAGCGAGTTGCATGGCCTGTTCGCGGGCAGAAATTACAGCGCAGTTACAGGCAAGAGGTCCACGAGGCCGAGAAACACTTCCAGCCCAAGCCACACAGGAGGATGATAGCGATCCACCGGGAGAAAAGGCAAGGAAAAATATCTCAAAGGAGGTGGAACACAGGAACTGAACCCCTTCTCAACTTTTGCAGCAACCAGTTCAGACTGCCCAGCGAGAGATTTTTGCCTTGTCATAGGTAAAGAGATGTCAAATAGAATAGTTATGTCAACTAAATACCGTTTGTGTTGGTGGCCAGAGGCAGCAACAGAAACACTGAAGGAATGGGGGGGGGAAAAGGAGAATTTTAAACAGGAAAGAGCTACAGCACGATACCAGCTCAGCTCCTCTTCCACAAAGCGAGAAATTATCTTTGAGGTTTTCTAACAGTGACCTCAAAATACACAGCACAGCCTGGGGGGGCGTGGGGGGAAAAAAAGGTTACAAAACGAGAAACCTAAAGCACACGGGTGGATGCACATCACTAGAGAGCAGAACTTGTCACTGTCTAATGCAGAAAAGATGCTAAGCTACGTTATTCTTAATAACCACCCACTCAATTAAAATACTTCATCAATTGAAGACAGCCGGGTACAAAAGGTGTAGCTTTGCCACCTTAACTCCTCTTTCCTCCTCCGTAACTCGCACGCTAGAAGAAGGGAGTAAGCTGCGAGTAGAGGAGAGGTGATGGGGGCACGAGCACCTCCAGGGTTAACACAGCTGCACGCAACCCGTACCGGGGCTGTACCAAAGGGCACAGGCAACCTCAGAAATGAAACACCGCCTAGGAAGGTGGGGAGCAGCATTTGCGAGCATTTGACACCAGCACAGGCACCCAAGCCGGCCCAGGTCGCGGCGATGAAGCGCAATGCTCATTAAAGCCCGTACGGCCACCCGGGCGCTGCAGCACCCGCCTGTCGCCAAACCTCACCCGCGGCTCCGACAGCCCCGGGGAACGCTCCGAAATCACATTTCGGGCGTCAATTCTCGCCCAGCCGCCCCTCGGCGGGCGGTTTAACGCAGCAGGCTCCGGGAACACCGCGCACACGGCGTGCTTGCCCCGCTTCACCCGGCTCCGGGGAGATGCGCCCGGGAGGCACCGGAGCCCCACCGGAGACCCCCGAGCCCCGCCGGCCCCGCGGCA
>VWPU01005036.1:0-102106 GCA_013398955.1 Callaeas wilsoni | reverse complement strand
CGCGCTCCGGCCCCGCCGGGCCACCGCCACCCCGGGCGGGGCCACCGCCACCCCGGCACCCACCTGGGCTGGCGGCAGCCCCCGCGGAACGATCTACAGGCACGGGCGCCGCTCCCGCTGGCTCCGAGCCCGCGGGCCCACCGCCCTGCCCGTGCCTACCTGCCCGGCGGCCGCTCCTCCCCGGCCGCAGCTGCGCCGGCCCGGACCACACTTAACACTCGTACAGTGTTTAAGAGCGAGCTAAACGGCACAAACCCCGCTGCCAAGGTCAATTGCATGAGAGTCCTAATTGTGAGCCTGACATCAACTTACCACCCACAGCAAGCAGGAGGAGGCAAAGGTTAGAGCAGCAGCTCTGTCAAAACGTCACATGCCGCCGAGCCCGGCAAAAGGGCTCCATCCCTGCTACGAATATAATGTTTCACTTACGTAAAAGGAAAAATAAGACGGGCATCGTCCCCCTCTGCCCCCCGGCACCCTCTCGCCCGTCCCAGGGCTGCAGCACCCCGGGCACGGCGGGGATGCTCCCGCACCCCGATGCTCCCGGCCGGTCCCCCACAGCAGCTTCACGCAACCGAAATCAAACCTAAGATAAACCACCACAAAACTTGGGCTTTCCTTGCTCAACCTTTCCTTGTCCAACATCCCTCTCCACTTCTACAGAGCTCAGCGCACGAGTCGGAGATTTAATTGAAGGAAATCTAGGCTAATTTTACCCTGAGGGGGGGAAAAAAAAAAGTTCCAGTTTGATACTGTATTTTTAAGAATGAATCCGATTTTTAATGGCAGCAATCCAGCACAATGGGTATTTTGAAGCCCTTTGTGGAAATGCTAATTTTCAGTATGTAGCATTATTCCCCTGTGACCACCTGCTGATTTTTTGACCTGTTAATGGATCCCCAGGTTCGCGGGACACTTTAACCCGCTGCATTGTTCACAGAGGTGGGTCCCAAATCGCTTTGCAAAAAAGGAGAATACTTGCAAAAAAGGAGATAAGGGCTTGATTTTATTATTACGATTATGTGTATATCCTCGATAATGCCCCAGACAAATCCCTGCGGAATTTCGACTTTGTTATGCAGCTTCATCACTTATTATTTACGGGCACACCTGGAGCGGGGAATATCAGGACTATTTGGGAGATTGGCGGGCGGTCCGAGCCGTCGGGGCCGCAGCCCCGGGTTGTATTTCGGAGAGCGGAGATCCCGCAGGATGGGGCTCAGTGCGGGACCTGCCCCGACCCCCCTAAATCGACAGCACCCCACGAGCGGCAGGAGAATCCCCCCAGGCGGGGCCACGGCTTCCCCAGGTCCCCCGGCCTGTGCGGCCGCTGCCCCGCTCCCGGAGGGATTTCATCCAGGGTTTGGTTGTTAAAATTGAGAACGGGAGGGGGGGAAAAAAAGCCCGAACAACAATAACAAAAAAGCAGCTGGCCATTGCCCCGGAGAGCGCGGTGTGGAGCGATCCTCCCTCCCTCCCTCCCGCACACCTCCCCCGCCCCAGCGGCCGCATCAGGAGTGATTAACCCTTTTGTTTCAGCGCGGGGCCGGAGGTGCCTTTCCAGCAGCGGGCAGAGATTTACATGTGGAAACATCACCTCCATCCCCCAACCTAACCATATGCACAAAGGAAAACAGTCATGCATTAAACATGGGATTTATTGCCTTCTGGCCAGCATGCTGTTTCTTAAGTCACCATTAACCGGACCCAACAATTGCACATTTCGACTCAAAGAAGAGAAGGGGGAGGAGGGGAAAAAAAAAAAAAATTAAAGAGCCCAAACCTCCTGCGGGCTGGGAATAAGCAGCTCCCGTAACGTGCATGGGTTTTGATCAGTTCTAGGCATGGAAACAAAACCAGTCCCAAAAGCAGGCAAAGAACCCAAAGAAAGTTCTCGGGGGGCACACGGAAACATTTGGGCGCAGCAACCACAACAGCTCCGAACAAACGCTCCCCACCCGCGACGGGACGTGCCCTCCTCCCGCCGCATTCCGCCCGGGAGCGGGACGGGCACCGCGGAGCTCCCGAGCCCCGCGCCCAGGGCGGCAGCGGCGGGGGGAGAGCCCGCACAGGAGCCAGGGAGCCGCCAGCCCCCGCAGCCCGGCTCGGGAAGATGCTGCTCGGGGAGCCCCCAGCCCCCGCAGCCCGGCCCGCGGAGACGCTGCTCGGNTCGGGGAGCCCCCAGCCCCCGCAGCCCGGCTCGGGAAGATGCTGCTCGGGGAGCCCCCAGCCCCCGCAGCCCGGCTCGGGAAGATGCTGCTCGGGGAGCCCCCAGCCCTCGCAGCCCGGCTCGGGAAGATGCTGCTCCGGGAGCCCCGGCCCGTCCCCGCTCCCGTGGGGGCCCCCTCCGCCCTTCCCCTGCACGCCCACCGCACCGGGAGCTCGCGGCTGATTTTAGCCAAAATTTCTACTTTTCTCGTAGCACGGCCCAGGAATGCGAGCTCCCCAAAAATGGGGACAGCGATTCGCGGTGGCGAAGTCCCCCACGCCGCCCAAATACAAAGCGCTCGCGCACACCCCACATTAGCTCACCGGAGTTATTTTAGGAAGTCGGAAATCAAAGATGGCTGGAGGTCAAGCTACAAAAGGTCCAGGGCGATTGTGATCTCCAACAAAAATAGTCCGAGCGTGGAGGTTTTTTCCCCCGTTTTTTTTACAGCCCTACAAAAATTCTCATCTAACTCCCGACAAAGTGCTAAATACACCGAGGAAACCCAACCCGAGCTGTTTCCTACCTCTCCGAAGTTGTCCGTAATTTCTCCCTCTGCTCCCCCACCCCTTTACCCCCATCCCCCCCATTCCCTCCGCCTCGGGGAGGCTTTGGGGTTCCCCTCCCATGAGGCTGCGGCCCCACGCGGGACCCGGCGGAGGCTCCGCGGGCGCGAGGGGAGCGTGCGGGGCATTGCGGGGCCGCCGGCCGGGCAGGGCGAGGGGCAGCGCTGCGCTCCGCAGCCGCCCAAAGCTGAAACCCCCCCGAAAATAACGAGGAGCCGGTGCCTCGCTCAGCCCCGCGGGGCGTTCAGCCCCCCAGAAACCCGGGGGGCAGCCGAGGGTCGGCTCCCGGCGGAGCCCGCGGGGGAAAAGGAGCGGGGGGTGAAGCACGAGGGTGGAAAAAGCCCCCCGGGAAGCGCCCCTCGCTCCCCGCCGCCGCCTCCGCGCATCAGCCAAGTTGGGACCCGCGGCCGCTCCGCGCCCCCTCTGCGCTCACCACTTGCAGCATCTGGGGGCTGCTCCTCGGAGTTGATGTGCTGGGGCTTCGCCTGCTTCCGTCGCGACATGGTGCACCAGCATCGGGAGCATGCAATAGTAGCAATTATTTTCCTCTTCACAACAAATTCCTAGAGTTGGGAAATTTGGGCGGAATGCGCATGTCAGAGTAATTATGATTATCAATAATGCATTGCGATTTATCATGGGTCCCTGACGGCTGATTGGCCTGAGTCCAAGGGCTCACAGATTATTCAAATCAGCCCCATTGATCCGCGCAGCGGGGCACGCTGGGCCATGTAGTCCCCGCGCCCGGCCCGCCCCGGCGGGCGACAAAGGCGTGAGCCCCGCGGGGCCGGGGCCGCCCCGGGCCACCCCCGGGCCGGGGGGGCCGCCGCCTCCCCGAGTAAACAAACAACCGGCAGCGCGGCTCTCCGGCCCGCACACGGACAATACCTTTGTTGTCTCACCTGCGCTTTTTATATCGTGCTTTAAAGAGTTTTTCCCCCCCCCCCCCCCTCCCCTAAAGCAAGCAGAAGCCCGGGACAATGCTCATTCTTCCCTTTGTCGCTCGATAAGGTGGCAAAGGGAAAAGCACTGATAGCTGGAAGGAGCGAGCCCGAGGTCTCGAGGTGGGGTGGGCAACTGGAGGGGCTTTAAAAGCGGATGCAGACTGCGCGTAATTAGGCTGGTTTGGTTCAGCTGTTTAAAGACTCTTTAAAGTCTCCCTTTCTGGGAAGCAGGCGAAGCTGAGCCAGTAGTATTTTTAACAGCAAGTGAAAACGTGAGACACGTGAAGGCTCGTGTGAAAAAGTTGAAGCAACAGCGCTTTGAAAGTGTTTTCCCACACTAAGTTGACTGCGTTAATACATAGTGGAATAATTTTCATCTTTACTCCCCTTCTCGGCTGTTGGGTTCCCTGGGAACATGAGCCGCGCTGAAGTTCTCCCCACGAGCCCCAGCCGGGTGGCCCCAGGCTCTGGGTGGCACACGGGGGACATCCGTGTGGCTGGAGGTGACTGCAGGAGCCGGCTCGGCTGAGCCCCGGCTTGAACGGTGCCGTAAAACCCCTGAGTGTCCCAGCAGAGTCACCTCAACCCCTCCGACCCCTGCTGAAACCAGACGGATCTTGCATAAGCAAAAATGTGAGGGTCCTTGAACGTATGGAGATGTGGACTGCAAAATCTTTGTGGGACACGTGACTGCTTTTTGATTTAATGTAGAACAACACACACGCCCCAGGTCTGTCTATGAAAAATGAAGTGGGTTGCTTGAAAACACTGGAGAGAGAGATTTATTTGATGAGGAGATGATTTTGTTGGTTTGGAGGTAAGGGCTCAGGAGAATGAGGTTCAGCTGAAGGCACGCTCAGTGTGCACTTGCCATGGCGTTCATCAGAAACCATCGAGGTCTGTGCCTCGGTTTCCTGCTTGTGCACCGAGGGCTCCCCAGCTGCAAAGCTGCTGTGCCGAGAAGCATCCACCCGAGCTGATGGGGCGCTTCACGAGGGCGATGCAGAGTGGAAAACCCAAATCTGACTGGGGGCAGGAGGGAGGAAGCGATGGCACCTCAGGCAGCCACAGGACATTGCACAACACCACAGGCTCCTTTCACCTGGTGCTTTACTGGCACTTTTAGCCTGCAGAACCCCCGGGGTTGTACAGCATTTGCTCTGTACTAGAATTTGTGCCCGTGCATACAGTCAAGCCAGGTACTGGTCAGGATTATCTTTATTTTGGTGGTGCTTGAGGAGGGAGGACCTGGATGGGACAGGCGTAAAATACCCCGATGTTGTAGATCGAGGTAAGCAGTGCATCCTGATCTAATTAGTTCTGTATCCTCTTGGGGGTTGGTTTTGTTTTTATAGCTTCTCATAAGGGGGTTTTATTTAGCTAAGGATAACACAAATCTTGCAGAGCAGAAGGTGTCACCCTCCTCCTTGGACAACTACTGAACGTGAAGGTCAGGGGACAAAGTTTGGTTTCCAGGCCACTTTCTTCTGCAAGCAAAAAAATGGCTTAAAACCCCCACTCTTCCTGCACTTCAATAGGCACATTACATCAAGAGAAACTCTATATTTACTAATATAAAACGGAAGAGATTAACAGGTATTTGAAATCGCTGACATTTTAATTTGGTGTTTACTCCACCCCCATGTTGCCCAAAGAGCTTCTCTATATTTGTTTGTTTAACCAACAGTTTGAAATGCTCTTTGTTCCCAAAGTGTGTCCAGAGGAAATAGACTGTTAAACAAGATTGATACCGATTGATCCACAGATAGATATTCACATTGATGAATCCTCTCCTTTTACACTTGATGTGCTCGGTATGACCAACAGATTTTCAGTTATTACACAGAAAGCTCCCAAGCCACACCAATGAATTTATTAAACCACGCTGGTTTATGTATCCAGCTGAGAGACTGACAGCCCTGTACAGTAGATCCATACTTAAAATAGACAACTCCTGTGGAGCATTTGTACTGAATTTAAAGGAATATATTATATGAAATCAATAGAAGTTTTGGTATTGATTTCACAGGACTGGGATTTCACTCAGCAGGGCTCTAACACACTGATAAAATAGAATATACGGGAAGCATTCGTTTAAAATAAAAATTAAAAACTTGCTGTGTTTAAGGCTGGGAAGACAGCAAAAGTAGGCGAAAGAGCACAAAGAAAGTGAAAAATACAGGGAGGAAGAGGAGGAACGTGACCAAGGGAAAGCTGTCCTGAGTCTATTTTTCTGGGAAGGTGTTCCCAGCCAGCAATGGTTATAAATAGGCTGCCCTGGCCGATTACATCATATGCAAAAGGCATTTTGCTTGGCTTTAGCACGATCATATGGATTAGCATGATTACAGCTCCTGGATTTGAAAAATAGCAGGCTTCCTTTTCGGGCTTGACAGTTATTTATTTTTTTAAGAAAAATCCAGAGGAACAATCTTCTACCACCAACAGAGCCGCGGCATCGTCCCTGATAGGCGAATTTCCAGGGGCAGCCAGCCCAGCTCGCAGCGATAACAGGAGCTTTTTTAACGCCCTGCCTCAGCAGCACGTGGAACTCCTGCCACCAGAAACTGTTGCCAGTGGCTCTGCCCAGCCAGGGAAATTCCTGTCCTCGGGAATGTCGCTGCAAAATGGTTACATCTGTGGAAAAATCCGATAGGTGTGTTTGCTGAAGATGTATATATTGTGCGTGTCTGCCTGTGCACACTTACTAACTCCCACCAAGGTAAAGGACATTGTCTTAAATCCTGTGTTGTCTCCTCTGATCAGCTCAGTTTGATGCTGGGAAGAACACACAAGTTTAGAACTTGAGTCTTTTTGTATGTATTCAGAATCCAACTGTAACTAAAAAAGCCTTTTCCTAGGTTGCACCATGTATTTCCTGCATCTTTATAGCTTGGAGAGCAGAAAGAGAAAAAGGTCTCTGAGGCACCGCAGTTCGGTTTGCTGTGGTGTTCCTCCCCTGTTCCTGCCTGCGGCTCCCTGCCAGGTGAATCTCCCAGTGCAGGCTCCCAGGCTCATCTCCCCTGCGTGGAACACTCCGTGAAAGTTCCCTGTTGGAACACGTTAAGGAAGCCGCAAGGTTGCTGGTATGAAGTTGGCCATAGCTGTGTGGGCAATGTAAATCAGGGCGATTAACATTCATCGCTGGGCCAGTTAATCAAGATTGAGTGCAGAGACGCAGACATTCAAATTCAGAAGCAATTCATAAGGATGTTAAATTGAATGTTGGCAAGGGCAGTGACTCCTCCAGACTGGACTCTATCCCACTCCAAACCCAGGAGTTTAATCCCCTCTTTAAACCCATTTTATACCATTAGAGCAATGAAAATGAAGGGATCATTTTTCTTCTGTATAGCAAAATAAAGGTTATGTGTGCCCTCAGCCCCTCCATCCATCTTCCCTTTTTGAAGCTGCTGAGCACCTCGGTCAAACCTGATCATGGCAGAGAAGTTTCGAAGACATGAGTTTGGGCTGTGTGACATCATCACCTGAAAAGAGAAAAAGATCCGAATTAATGTGGTCATTGGGAGCAAGAATTAGGGTTCAAACCTTACCCACATGGCAGCCAGCGAGCCAGAGGGCACAAAGTGGGACTGGGCAGGGAAAACACTGAGGGGTGGGAGAATGATGGAGAACAGTCCTTCAGCAAGCTCAGCCCACGAATTCCCAGCTCAGGGAACGACTCCCCCCTGACCTGCTGGTGCTTTTGGTGCAGCTGCAGATGATGCAGCCACACCACTGCTGAAGCAGCTTCCGTGTGGGAATCGTGACTGCAAACACGAGAGAGCCGTGGTCACCTGAGCCGTGGTCCTGGTTTTTATATGTATTTTCTGGCTGGTGTAATTACAGGGTATCCCGTTCATTCCTAAGCTTCCGGCCAACGTTAGAAACTTTCTTTCCACGCTCATCTCTCCCACGCAAGGGAAGGAATAACACAGGAATTGTAACTTTTTGAAAGACCCACCAAGGAGCTCCCAGGCAGGAGGAATGAGAGGCATGTGGGTTAGGCAGGTAAACAAACAAATCTCCGGGTGTTTGTTAAAACGCCCGAGCGTTTCACCTGCGCAGGAGTAAACTTTATCAGCTCTAATTTCTCACAGCGTGAAAAGTGTCCTTGTGCAATATCTTGTATCACATGTCAGATGCAATCTGAGAATGAGAGGTCCAGCTTTCCCCAAGAATACAAGTGGTTTTCAGAATGGATTACCTGGGTGTTAAGTGAATAACGTTCCCCCTCCTCTGCAATATTTGTTCAATTTCAGACACTTATTTGCTTCTGAATAAACCTAAGATCAGAGGTAGGTGTAACTTGGCTTTGTCTGCTGTCTTCTTTGAATTTCATGGCCCAGTGATACATCGGGGAGAGTAACAGGAATCCTGTGAGATCCTTTCCTCCCAGACAAGGTACACAAACCCTTTCTTTTAGCACTGCGCTGTAATGGAGCCCTGGGAGATGCCTCATTATTACCCCTTTTTCAGGGGGGATGTAGGGCCAGCACTGGTGCGAGGGTGCATCCCCTGCATGGTTTGGAATTGGATTATGAAGCATATTTTTTTTTCAGGGAATACCAAACCATATCCGAACGTGCCAGTGAAATAGTGAATCGGATGGCGATGAAAATACAGCTTAGTGGATTGCAGATGAGGACACCCTCCCCCGGGATCCCTGTCTCAGGTAACCACGGTGGAATTGCAGGCTGTGTTCTCCATAGCCCATTTGTTGTTACACTGTGTGTTATCCTAAAAAGCAGCTTGTGAAGGGCACCTGGAGCACGCTGCCTGTCCTGGCAAAGGACAGGTTTGGTGCCAGGTCTGTGTTCCTGGTGCTTCCAGAGAAAATCGTCTGTGTGGAGATGACTGGAAACAGCAACTCGAGAGAGAATTACCGATTTCCTTGCTCATGTCAGTGGAGCACCAAGATCGAAACTGAATTATTTTCAGATGTCAAAATACCACTTAGCAGGGGGCTTTTACTTAGTAAAATTAGCTTTCATTTTCTGCTTTTATGACTATGATTAATAACTTTTTTTTGTAATGTAGTAGACCTAATTCCATTTCTTCTGCTACAGCAGTTTTTCTGATTATTTTTGTCAGTTACATCCCAGTCCTAAATTTGGCTCCTTTCCATGTGGGTGAATTTGGTGCATGCCACACTTTGTGCAGGACTGACAACCAATTGTTAGTGGAGATTCAGAGCAGGTTTGGGAGGTGCCATCTGGTCTTTGATAACTCAGCTTTTAGTTTTAAAAAAAAATTATCACAAACGAAAAAATCCCCAAATCCCCTGCCTTCAATTGTTATGGTCAGAAGTCAATAGGGAAAAAACCCAACCCAAACCATTAACACTCAAAACCATGAATAGAAATCAACACAAAATTATCCAAGTAAGAGCTGATAGAAAAAAGGACACAAATGTATGAGTTGGTTTTTTAATGAAGTGTTAGCTTGGGATGATGACTCCAGTATATAAAATGATCAAAATTAGTGCCAGGAGGGAGGGGGAAATGCAGGGGATAAAACAGGATGATTGCTCTTCAACATGTGCACAATTTACTCTGGGTGTTGTCCTCTCCTCACAGTTTCTAGATCTTGTGCCAAGAGGAAAGTGTGGAAGAAGCTCATCCCTTCCTTCTGCCCATTCCCACTTTCCTACAGGTCATTTCTTGTCCGAGACTCAAAGCTGGTGGTATGTTCTGCCTGCCACAAACACCACTGCCTCAAGAAATTGTGATTTAAATGCCTTATCCCCAGGTTTGATGACATTTCCAGTACCATTCTTCTAAATGAATGAGGGATTCTTGTCTGGATTTTTTTCTGGATTTTCACAGAGATGCTGAAGTGCAACAGCAGAATGAGCCCACTGAAGTTAAGACTACACTTTTAATATTATTTGATGTCTCTACTTGAGGTTGGACAACTGAAAAAATGATTTAAATTTGTTTTACACAAGAAGATTCGTCCCCAAACATTCAAATTCCAGGTGTGATGCAATAGATCCGAGCGTGTTTATTCCCTCTGGATGCTCCGTGTCCATGGAGCCCGGTTTAAGAGCGTGCACGTGCCTTTCTAAGCAAGTCTTAGCTCAGAAAGTTCAGTCCAGCCTGGGGAAAAGAGGAGTTTTCTGCAAGGTGTCCCCGCTGTCAGACACCACCTCCAGCCAGAGACTGCACTGCTGCTCCGTTTTCTCTTCAAACAAAGGAAACGATTGTCGAGCTTACTTCAGACATCATCTCCCAAAATGCTGCAAACAGACTTTAGTCCTCATCAAGGCAGCTGAAGTACATCCCTTAAAGCTGACAGGAGAGCCCGGAACGGGTGGGTGAACACACCAGAACTGAGCAGCAGGAGCTGGGACAGAACTAATTCGATTTAACAGCTGTCCCCAGCGCGATTCGGCTCAGTGGGACACCTCTGCTGCTTGGTGGCCAAGGTCACTTCAGCCAGCCAGTTCTGGGAGAAATTAAAAAACTCTGAACAACCAAAGCAAAACCTCACAACTCTCAGCCACTGCTGCCTGTGAGGCTCGGTTATTTCAGTGAAACCCCGTCCTCTCCAGCTGACCCAGCTGGTGCAGAACCAGAGCACTGGTTACCCGGAGTGTAACCTGGCTTGCTAGAGTCACACAGATGCAGCAGGACTCTGTGAACATCTGGAAAGTTCCCCAACATCTGCTTTACAATCTGCCTGTTTTTATACCTACCAGAGCACTGGTTACCCGGAGTGTAACCTGACTTGCTAGAGTCACACGGATGCAGCAGGACTCTGTGAACATCTGGAAAGTAACATCTGCTTTACAATCTGCCTGTTTTTATACCAACCAGAGCACTGGTTACCCAGAGTGGTGCTTGCTAAAGTCACACGGATGCAGCAGGACCCTGTGAACATCTGGAAAGTTCCCCAACATCTGCTTTACAATCTGCCTGCTTTTTTACCTACCAGAGCCTGGGCAGTGTCTGGTGGTCCCCTCGGGTGGTGTAAACGATGCCCCCGTGCATCGCCGGGGTGTGTCAGCTGCTCTCAGTGCCTCGCGAATCTCTCAGCTGCGGTGACAGGGGACGGTGGCTTTGTGCAAGCCCTGGGTGCCAGCCTGGCTGCCCAGCTGTGCCAAGGCCGCCCGGGGAGCAGGGAAGGTGCCAGGCAGCACCTTCCAAAGAGTTTCAAGGTGATGCCCTTGTGGACATGGCTGTCCCTCTGTGGGGGGAGCTGGGAAGAAGAATTCAGGAGGAAGAAAACAACCAGTCAAAGCTAAATCAGTTGTATTTGGCTCAGAACAAAAGTACTTTTTGAGGCCCTTCATAATTATAAGGTTGGCAGGGATTTGGCTGCAAGGAGAGCTGGTGCAGGGTTTGGACTCAACGAGGATAAGCCATTTCCATTGCAAACCTCCCACTTTTCAGCTAGTTGTGTCTTGTAACTTGGTTATCCCTGGATCAACAGCTTAAATTTTAATGTAGTTGTGTTAGCTAAGGTCCAGTCTACTCCACAGACTTTAACTAGATTAAGAGACAGATCAGCTATAATTGGAGTCCCTGATTGAATTAGATTGGGATTACAATTATAATTGGATACTACCCTATTTGAGACACTTCAAAGGAAATATATCTTCGGAGCATGAAAGCTGAAAAATCAACAAACCTTTGGAAATCCTTGAGCCTGTTTCCTGTGTGGATGCAGTCAGGCCCGTGGAGCTCCAGAAGAAGATTTTTTAACAGACAGTTCACTCGTAAAAACTCAAAATCAGATTCCTGACGTACACTCAAGCCGAAGGCAACGTAACCTTGCCACTTTTTAATCTTGCCCTGGTAGTGGTACAGCCAGATTAGGCTAAAACTGTGCCTGAAAGAAGCTTTAAAACCTAGTAACAAGTCCTAAGTATGGACTAATAGGCCTCAGGTTTTATTGTGGGATATAAGCGAGGAGGCACAGTTTAAGCAAAGAATTCCTTTTGCTGACATGGCTTTTGCAGACATTTCCATTTGAAAGGGGCCGTTGGGTGAACAATGGTCCCGGCGCTGCTTCAGTGCTTGACACCTTGCAGCATGTAAAGGACAAAAGCCTGCAAACTTTTTCTTTTTTTTTTCATATGATATCTTTTCCTGTTTGTGGCCTTTAGTCTTTGCACTCCTGCGAGCCTCCAGCCACCAGAGCCCTGGTTAAGTAGGTCACACCATAAACAGGCTTATCACAATAGCAGCAGGCTCATGGCCCCAGTGGGCAAAACCTCGTGAATACAGTTTGGGGAGAAAAACTAAAATCTAGCAGCCTCTGAACTGACCAGCCATGAGACCGAAGGAAATTACAATTCCACCCTCCAAGCATCCAGTCCTAGTTCAGTGAGAGCCTCCATGAAGATCCAGCACCGCTGAGAGGATGCTTCAGCCTGGGCCAGGCACCAAATGACCTCAGCTCCCTTTAGCTCACATCTCACATCCTACCCTCCTTCACTCTCCTGACCCAGGCTCTCCCAAAGCCCCCAAACATGCAGTTCCATATGGAAACGAGTTATTCCGTGAGGGGCATTTTCAGGGGAAACACCCAGTGTTTGTGGGGTGCTGTTTGTTCTCGTCTGCATGTTCGCTTTCTTCACCTCCTCCTTTAGAACCTGCCACTCACGGCAGGAGCTCTGCTGGGGTTCTGCTCACCCTTCACGTCTCAAAGTGCCTTCCACACATGAAATATGGTTTGGAAAATAAAAAACGGCCTCAGCAAACCACAATCCCTTCACCTGTTCCTCATAACACTCAATCCTGGCTCTCTGCACCAAACTCCAGAGAAGCAAAGCACCTTCACAGGACACTGGAATAACAGTTAATAAATTGTAACCCTCACACTCGTGTTTCCCCACACTCTTTTGCTGATTAATTGTTAACAACATCCCTGTTTAAAGCTGTGCCAGGACAAACTGGCTCCTGAATTTTTTTTTTTTTGACATCCCACAGTTAGGTATTTTTAGGCAAAACCACAAATGCATTAAAGTCATTCTGTGTCCCAAAGTGAGACCTATGACTGCGGAAAAAAAGGAGATATGGGACTCTTGGCTCCTTTGTGTAACAGATCATGGATATCTAGGAGAGGTTTTATTTATATGTCATTTGTATACACAAGATTTATGCTTGCAATTAAGTTCCAGTGTAAATTAGCCTGGCCTGGGTGTCTGTTTAATTGCAAGTGCAAATCAAGCTGGTAACCCATTTTTTCTGCCCTCTCAGATTTGGAAGCAGCTCACATCTGAGCTCCCAAACTCCAAGTGGGGATTTTGCAGATGTCAAAAAGCCTCACAAAAAGATCTGAGCTCTTACAAACCCTCACCTGTAAATGGTCCCTTCTACCTTTTATTTAAAGAGATTATTCAAGAAGAAGCCCTTCTTGATAGGTTTGGGTGCACAAATTCACTCAATTTTGCACATCAAGAGAGTAAATCGTCTCCAAATATTGATATATGTTGAAACTATTGATCCAGCCGAGCAGGTATCTTCCCTGTAGCTGAGATTTTCCAATTTCTAAGGCCGGTGTTATGTGACATCTTTAACATGAGCAATCTTTATCTTGGTGCTGGTTAATTGAGAGGGCTCAGATTACCCTGAGGAGCCAGCCACTTCGGGGTGGGGGTTGCTGTAATTTGGGACATCAGGAATTTTGGCTCCAAGAACGATTCTTTTCAAACTTTTCTTTTCATCTCCAAGATTAGCTTGAAAATTTTCAGGGAGGAAAGGGAGAATAGCTGGGGTGGGAAGCACCAAAGAGATTGGCAGTCACCTTGCGTCTACTAAAGGGTGACCAAAGAGAGGAAAAAATTGCAATTTCCTTTATTTACTAAGCTTGCTCCATTCCCGGTTGTGTACGACTTGGCAACAATGTATTGATTTTTCAGGAGTTTCTTTTTACAATTACAAAAGAAAACGAAATTACTGGTTGGGAAGGAAAACTTCTTTGTCCTGTTTTGTAAAAGAAACAGGGGTTTTGTGTGTTCGGAAGAAATAGAAATGCATTAAAAGATGAAAAAGGGAAGGAAGAAGATGATGCCACAGAAATCAATACAGAGAATTAGGTGAAATAGAACATCTTGTATGTTCTCCAGAAAATCATTTTCCATACACTAAATACATTTGCAGACTTGTTTCCTACAAACCTTTTCAAGTTGTTATTGGAGTCGGAAGCCACAAGTTTTAAAATGGCTGAGGAATATTTTTTATTTTTGGAGGAGGTGAAAGCAAAAGATTAGGAAGCACTCGGTCTCTCAGGGACCAGCTGAGGTAATCTTAAGAAATGCACAAATATTTATCGTCCCTACAGTGGCACAAAGTTGTTGCCTGGGGCTGCAAGAGCCGATCAGGGTGCAGGGTGTTTGTTACCCACAGGTGAGGCGTGGAAGAACTCGAGGTGGCACATCCTCATCGCCCCCCACAAAACACCCGCCGCCGGTTCTGCCTCTAAAGAGAGTCGTTGTCTGAACTCAGAGTGAGAAACGGTGAGATCAAGGCTGCAGAGCCTGGATTTTGGGTGCTAATGCCGCTGGCAGAAATGGAGTCACGGCTGGCAGTGACCAGGAGGAGCCCAGCAGCCTCAGTGACCCCCGATTTTATTCTGGGCCCTCGGTGTGCTCAGGGCTGTGAAACCAGAAAGTGGCAAAGCCCAAGAGGCTCCGACGGGAGCCCTGATGTGAAGTTAGAGGCTGGGGCGAGCCAAATTCCTCCTTGCTGCCATCTCTGCTTCCAGCCAGCGATGGGAAAGGAGGGATGCTGGAAGCAAGGCTTTCCACGGGCTTTGTGTCCACGCAGGCAAAGCCTCCCAGTTTAGCTCGGAGACATCGGAGTGTCAGCACCAAACAGCATCGTGCCTAAACCAGCCTGTGCTCCCACCTCTCTTCTGTTCTTTTTGTGCTGCAGTGGCTGAAAAATAACCCAGTAGAAAAAAAAAACAACAAAAAACCCCAAAAAACTTGCAGGCGACTCAGCTGGGTCATTTCCTCAGCCCACAGGCACAAAGGTGCGTGTGGGTGCCTCCAGGGAGGGGGCAGCCTGCAGTGGGGCTGGAGCCCAGTACCTGCTCAGTACCTGCCCAGTACCTGCCCAGTACTTGCCCAGTACTTGCCCAGTACTTGCCCAGTACTTGCCCAGTACTTGCCCAGTACTTGCCCAGTACTTGCCCAGTACTTGCCCAGTACTTGCCCAGTACTTGCCCAGTACTTGCCCAGTACTTGCCCAGTACTTGCCCAGTACTTGCCCAGTACTTGCCCAGTACTTGCCCAGTACTTGCCCAGTACTTGCCCAGTACTTGCCCAGTACTTGCCCAGTACTTGCCCAGTACTTGCCCAGTACTTGCCCAGTACTTGCCCAGTACTTGCCCAGTACTTGCCCAGTACTTGCCCAGTACTTGCCCAGTACTTGCCCAGTACTTGCCCAGTACTTGCCCAGTACTTGCCCAGTACTTGCCCAGTACTTGCCCAGTACTTGCCCAGTACTTGCCCAGTACTTGCCCAGTACTTGCCCAGTACTTGCCCAGTACTTGCCCAGTACTTGCCCAGTACTTGCCCAGTACTTGCCCAGTACTTGCCCAGTACTTGCCCAGTACTTGCCCAGTACTTGCCCAGTACTTGCCCAGTACTTGCCCAGTACTTGCCCAGTGCTTGCCCAGTGCCTGCCCACCCAGGGCTCAGCCTGGCTCCCTCCAAGCCAGGATCAGCTCTGGTCTGTGCAGGAGCATTTCTGCTTTTGAAAAGACTGTGCGGGTCTTTTTGCCACCAGCGTAACTTCACCTCTAGGAAAGGGGAAATTAGTCTGCAATCATGTAATTATCAGCCACCCTGAAGCTCAATTAATGCATTTTGTAACTCTTCCGGAGAAGGGGGGAAGTCTGTCGGATGCACGGTGTAAATGTGAACCTCGGGGATTTCTCCCCGCAGCTTTGTCTGGCTCCGTTTTTAACAGCGGTGACAGAGGTGCGTGAAGCAAACCGAGTTCGGGGCAGGCAGGGTTCGCTTCTGCGGCCCCGAGCTGCCCGTGGCCCGCCTGGGCTGATTTCACAGCCTGCCTGTAGGAACGGGGCCGTTGGGCGCGAGGGATTCTGCTGGGATAGCCGGGGCAGCCGCACACGGCCAGCCGGCCCTGCGGGAACGCTCCGGGTGCCCGGGCTGCGTCCCTGGGCTGGGCTGCCTTTACCTCCCCCGGCTGCACAGCACAGCATGGCTCCCCTCGAGCACTCTGCTCAAGCACGGGGGCTGCTGCCCAGGGTAAAGCAGCTTTTCCAACACTAAGGTGTCTGCAGAGTTAAGCGGGAGCAGTGACACCAAAATAAAGCTTGGTGTAGATAAGGAACTTAGTAAGGCCTTGAAATCTCGTGTAACAAGGAAGGCTTGATGCTGTCACGGCACAAACACCGGGTTTCTTGTCCCAAGGAGGTGTTGCAGCCTCCCCTGCAATGGATTTGCTCCCTGGAGGTGCTGCTGTACCAGCTGCCAGCCTGGCCAGGGAATGGCACTGCAACGCGGGAGGGAGAGGACAGAGGAACCCATAAATTCACCTTTCAGGCTTACTGAATGCTGAGGAGTGGGATGTCCAGCTCTCCCGAGTGTTCCACAGCCAGAGACCAGCCTCTTGTCCCAGCCCTGTCCTCCGGAGCTCGCTGTGCCCCAGCAGAGCCCGGGGCTGGGGTGGGACGCGTGGATGTGCTCCTCAGCAGTGGGGTGATGGGAGCACCCGGGGCTCCGGCCCCATGATGCTGGTGACCCGTCAGCTCCCTTCTGCTTTCAACCTTGATTCAAGAAAAACTGATTTTATTTCACAGAACCACGGAGTCTCCTGAGCTGGAAGGGACCCACAAGGACCGTGGAGTCCAGCTCCTGGCCCTGCTCCTGACCCCCACAATCCCACCCGACAGTGTTGTCCAGGTGATCCCTGGACTCTGCCCATCAAACCTCACATGTAAACTAAACCTTACATGGAATTTTCTTATCTGTGAAGAATGATGGAAGTTCCATCTGTGTGCGTGCAGAAAACAAGGAAAAAAGGCTTTAATTCACAGCGTGAGGGGTTATTTTTGCAAACTTCCATGATTTTGGGGATCTACTGTTACAGAGCCAGCTGATGGGAGTTCTGAAAATGAATGAGGACTATTCAGAGCCCTCACTGTTCATATCGAGCACTTTCTTGATACAAACTCTTGGGTTTCGGGTTTCCAGCTCCCACGATATTTGAGGTTTCATTTAGAACCGAAGTTCCTAGAGAAACAAATGCTTGTAAGAGAAGCCTTTCTTCTGCAGATCTCTAAAGTAATCTTAAAATATGGGATAATAAAGAAAAGCTTCAAAATGTGGGGTCTTGGTGGGGTTCATCCTAAGGTCATAAACCCTCAAAAAGTAAACAGAACATTTTTAGTATATATATATATTTCTAGTATATAGATATTTCCAGTATTTATATATAACCTCTCTGTGTGTATAGATATATATTTATTTATTTATATATATTAAAGTTTCAGATAACTTTAAGGTAATTTTGGAGCTTTTGGGGATAATTTAAGCTAATATCTGGCAGTGTGTGTATGTCTGTTCTTTACAGGGATTTTTTCCTCCTAGAACTATGAGCATAATGCCGTGTTCATCTCACTCTTATGTGGAATTTATTTGCCCAAACTCAGTGAATATTCAGTTTTCCAGATACTATCAATGATAGGTGAATAAAACAGGCAGGAAATCAGATTTCAGCCTGCTGGGAATTTGAGCTCCAGTCTCTTTCTGGTTTTAGTCTGATGATCACAGCAGGTAAATGGATTGTGGGGCTACAACTTGGAAAAGGTATCAAGAATAGGGAAAATAAATGTTGAGGGAGACGGATGGCAGGAAGTGAGGGAATGGGGAATAAAGTGAAACGTTCTGGTGCTGGGGAAGGCCGGGACGTGATCGATGGGCTCCCCGTGACAGATTCCTCGAGGTAGAAAGATGCCTCAGCAAGACTGAGTTTAACGAAGTGGGCAGACCCACAGTGGGCCCGCAGCCATAAAACAGATTTGCCAAAGTGCCTTTGATTCATTATATTTATGAGTTTAAAAAGCATGTAAAATATTTTTTCTTTCCTTTTTTTTCCCCTCCCTCAGGAAAGAATTACCATAAATAATGCAGGAGAAGGCTGAGTGCAGCAGTTCAGTGGTGCCCACCTGAATCCTGATGAGTCTGAAATTCGGGCACCTGGGCTCAGGTGTGTGTGGAGGCAGAGTGGGTACAAAGCAGCATCCAGGGAAGGAAGCTTACCTGAGCTTCTGGTTATTGCTGGGCTTTAGAGCTCGTCCCCTCTATCTTCCAGAGGCAGAATCTCTCTGAGGAACATTTGCACCTTTCCTGCAGCAGCAAAACTTGATCTTAGGACAACAGAAATGACTGTGTGGGACAGAAGTAACAAAACCAGGAGGAGGGGAAGGCGCCTGTCTCATTCAGTAACGAGTTTTGATACTGGACATGGTTTGATGCTCAGGGACGGTGGTGTCAAAGACCAGCAAGATCATCAGCCACCACATTAGGGACTATCTTGAGCTGAAAATCAGAGCACAGGTTAGACTCCGAAGCCCGAGGTTAAACGAGCCTTGCAGAAATGCCGTGAGCAACACCAGTTAAACAAAGCTAGTTCTGTCATCCAGTCTGTGCATGAAACTTTTAAAATCCTTGTCTAGGTGGCCATGAGTCCCACAGTTCAATAAATCTCTTCCCTGAGAAAGCATTTCCTATGAATTTGCTGTCTAATATAATAAAATATCTCTTGAATATCACGTCCCCTTTTTATGTGCCTCTCTGCAAATTTTAAATGATTTTACTTCCTGCTGGAGTCGGGCTATTGTTTAATCTTTAAAAGCTTCTTGCCTGATTTTCAGAAGTGCTGAGCACCCACAAAGGCAGTCAGTGGGCTCTGTGAACGCCCAAGATCTCTTTAAGATCAAGGCAGGTATTGATGCTCAGGCAGCTCAATGCTGGCATTGATTGGAGCCCATTGGACGGAACAGATTTCCCAATTAGCTGACAGAGGAGCATCTCAGCTCAGGAATACACTTTGTAAAGGGATGTGCCACCTGCTCTGAAGAAACATTTAAAGAATGAAAGCCTGGGTCCCAATCCCAGCTGACAGCTCACCTTTGCAGCTCCGAGAGGTGTTTAGTCTTCTGGCTGATAATGACTGCTTGCAAACCTGTTAGCAAAGCCAGCACAAGACTGGCCACGTGTTCCAGTCCTTGGGCCTTGCTGCGGTGATGTGGGTGGGCTGAAGGCTGAGTTCTTAAATAAAAGATGCTCAGGGAGAGGGTTGAAGCAGCCCGTGGTGCTGAGGCTGTTCTGTATCTGAACTTGCTCAATGCAAGTAAAATATTTTGCTTATAAAGAATTTTCATAAACATGTCTTGGGATGTGTGCGAGAGGTAGGTCCTAGGATGTGCATTAGGAGTAAGCTAAACAAGCTGGTATAAACACAGGCCTGGCTCTGGAGGAGGAGGATGAATGGCCTGGCTCTGCTCCGTCCCACGGAGCCCCGGGACCCGCAGGATCAACCCCAACCAGCTCCAGCTGCGAGAGAGACGCCCCAAACCAGGAGATCCTGGTGCCTCCAGCCCCGTGTCTGAAATGTCTTTAAACTGCAACCACGTCTAACTCAACTTCAGCTAAAATACAATGGAGCAGATCTGCCTTGAGGGGTGTCTTGGTGCTGAAAATATCTCAAAGTTTCTTAGGCGTGGAAACGACAAATCAAAGAGAATGAGGAGATTTTATTGGGTTTGCTGGTAAACACTTCTCCAAAGTGTTCTGCCAGATTTTGGAAGGGATTTAGGCACTGGAGGGTACAGTCAGGCGTGTAAGGGGGCTTTCAAAAGAGTCTGAGCATTTCCGATGCCCAGTTCCCACTGGAATTCAGACACACCTCAGAATTAGTTTCCCTTTACTTTCATCGTGCAGCCTTGATTCCATTAAACCCCAACTTAGGCAAACCTCAGCTAGAAAAATCAGATGATCAGCGTTTAAACTTTGGTAGTTGCCTAAATATAGATGCAAGTGCCTAATTTGAGACTTCCACTAAACCTGTGTTTAAAACTACCACCACATCTAACCCACACAAAGGCACAAATCTGCCCTGAATAATCAAACCAATAATTGAATTCAAATGCTTTCATCCAGATAAAGGGCAGCAACTGAATTAAAATCTGCAAGGATTTTTGGAGCCAGGGTGGACAGTGTAAGTTATAATCTAGTTTATGGTATAAAGTAGTAATTATATGTCCATGGTATTCATCAGACTAAAATGTTTCCTGTGTGAGGTTTAAAAAAATATGGTAAAGATTAATTTAATTATACATTTTATAGATGAAACCATGTTTCTAATATTTTGTAACTAACAATAACTTTAAAGGGCAACTGTAAATATATAGTATTTTGGGACCTCAAGAGATTAAAATAAATAACATATGGAGCAAAATAACGTGTGAGGCCTGGATTACAGTTTCGCTAACTTGACTTTTAGAAGTACAATACCTTCCTGACAAGTGTGACCAGCAGAACACCCAGCTCAGTATAAACTCTGAAATAGTGCCCAGAAAAGGACTTTTTACTAGGGAAAGTTGGAAGGCATTTAAGCTAATCGACAAAAAGTCAGGCTGGGAGGGTTCAGCAGGACTGAGGCAGCTCGGAGCCTGGCTGTGCTGTGTGAGCAGACCTGCCGGGATATCTGCATTTCCCAGCTGTCAGCACTAGCCACTGAAAGGCCACAAAATAAATTACGGTTCCCACCTCATTTATCTCTAATTTTCCTGTTCCTGCTCGCACCTCTGCGGTGACATTTTGGAACGAGGTGGGTCTCTGTGCCTTGGCAGTGCCCGGGTGCTGGAGCATCCTCTGCCCGTGGCAGGGCCTTCTCTGTGCCCCTGGAGCTGCTCAGGAAGGCGAACTTCAGAGAAGCTGCAGCTCAGATAAATAGCACTCTGCCCCTCCTCATCCTCGGCTGGGAGTTAATGTCCCTGCCCTCACCAGAGCTCCTGGTGACACATGACAAACCCATTAGGAAGGGCCCTGCTAACCAAACACCCAGAAGTTTGCTTTCTTGACGGAGCAATTAATTGCGATGATTATTTTTTGAAACGGAGGCTCTGCTCTCTTCTCTGCCTGGGGATAGGTGTTAAATTATTCCTGTGAGAAAGGAGGCTGAGGGGAGCAGCAGCTGTGGAAACCATTGCTGCTCCAAAAGCCCCACCACGTAATGAGCAGAGGCAATTTCCCTGTGACAGCAAACAAAGAATATCTATGTGAAGATGTCTACGTGGTCACTCTTGTCCAAACGCTTTTTTCCCTTCTTTTTTCCCCCATTCCCCTGTTTATTTTGTGGCCTCTGTCTGATTAAGGCCCCTTTTTGTGTTCTGCTCAGCCTCGTAGGCTGCATCAGTAACAACTTGGTGCTATTTAGTTTTATTTGCTCTTAAAATGAACAAGGCATTCTTAGGATGTGTTATGTGATACTCCTGTTTTGTTACTTCCCTTGGATAATAAACAGTCTGGAAATTAATGATTTATAGAGGGTTAGTGTTTGGGTGACAGAAACTAGGACAAGTGGCTTCACCCAGATCCCCTGTGCCTGTAGCTCCAAATATTTCAGATGATTCTGAATAAATTTGCATTTATTCAGAACCCTGCCTGGTGCACCTCTTTTAGCACACAGATTCAGATGAGCATTTAGCACTGATGTCCTGGCCTCTGATGAGGGAACCTGGTGCAAGCCGTGGCTGTATTTTCCTTGCAATGAAATACACACACAGCTGAGTTATATTAGGGGGACAATTCTGCGTGGTAGCCCCCAACTGGGCCTTGTTTGATGTACAAATAAGCTTCAGCCCTCCAGGAATGAGGAGGACAGAGTCTCAGCCCCGTGCACGGCCCTGCTGGGAAGGGATTCTCCCGTGGGAACAGACAGCAGCTGCAGGTGGGGGCCATAACCAACCTTAGCTGCAGACTCCAGTTACCGTGGGGTTGGACACAACTGTGGTTCCCAAAAATCCAGGATTCCCTCCATGCTGCCTCTTCCATGCACCGCAGTCCTTCCCCCTTCTTCTGAAATCTGTCACCCAGTTCGGGGAACTGGTCCAGCTTCAAAACACACACAAAACCCAAGGGGTGGAGACTGGGAAAGGTGCGATGGGGCAAGAATGCTCTGAGCCCTGGCTGCCATGAGCCACGGCCACAGTCCTGAGGTTCTGGGCCTCTTCAGTAGTTATCAGGATGAGGATGATGCTGCCTGGCACATAAGGCTTGATTCTGCAATTAAACGTAATTGTTTATTAACTAAGACAGCATTTGCACTGAGAAGATGAACTTACTAACACCTGCACACATCCTCAGCTGCCTTGGACTTCATTTAACACCAGCTGGACTGCACAAACTGCCCCCACCTATGAAAGCTATTTAATGGAAAGATACTCAAACACACCATCATTAAATAAAACTGAGCCAATACTTGGTGATGCAACAAAATTTGGAGATCACTGTTAAAAATCGAGCTTCAAATTGCTGTGAATGGCTCTTGCTCCAGCTGAAATTCAGACCAACTCTCTAGACTGAGAAAAAAATCCCTTTTTTAAGCTGTGCACCTGCACAAATGCCATTAAAAACCCAAAGAGGAATGGCAGAAAACAGTTCTCACGTGAACTCGCTCCACTTTGATGCCCCAAGTGCAGGTCCTGGGCAGAGCACGGGCCGTGTAACACCCTCAGACAATGGGCTTTTGTTCGGCAGCTCAGGAGAGGCTCCAATATAATTTGCCACACAATGGGGCAGTGTGAGGGATGTGCAAACCCGTAAACACCCCCCCAGTGGTTTGTGGGTCTGAAACAGCACAGTGAGATCACATAACCCGAACTGCAGCTGGAGGGGCAGGGTGGGCATCGTCAGGCAGCCCCAGCTCAATTACTCAGGCTCTGGGTCAACGTCTTTAAAACACTTCCAGTCGTGGATCAGAGGCTGCGGGAGGAGGAACGGCGAGAGGGGGTTGTGAGCCCTGGCACCTCGCAGGGGTTTCTGAGAACTGCACGTGGACAGGAGGCCTCGGGATCACCGCTCCGTCCTGCAGAGGAGCTGCCCCAGGAAGGGGGCCTCACCCCAAACTGGGGGCTTCTGGTAGCCAAGTGCATCAGCAGCTTGTGGATGCGGGACTGAAAGCTGCTGTGGACACTGTGAATTGTTACTGTGGTTTTCTGATAGATCCGTGCCAGCTTTTCGAGATAAGGGCCTGTCTACAGGCTGCTAATTTATTACCAGTAAAGCTTGCTTTAATAAACTTGTGGTAAATATTTTCTGCTTTTAAGAGCCTTTCAGGCTTCAAAGGCCCCCGTTTGCTTTAGGGTCCCTAGGGATGCTGGTGCCAATGAGACATGTTTCATTAATTATGTTGCACAAATAAGCCAAATATTGCACAAACGTGTGTAGCAACGTGGTGAGGAATGCACACCCAGCTGGGTGCTCTTTTGAAGGACAGCTGGTGCCTGGAGCACACGCCTGGGACCTGTCCACACCCCAAAATTTTAGTGTTCCTATTTAGGGCGGCACAAAATTGCCAATCATTTTTCCTGTGGAATTCGCAAACACCAGACTGCCTTTCCCAGTTAGAACTGGGATAGAAGGGAACAAGCAAACTGCAGAGATATCCCAGATCCCTCACATCTCCTTAGGCTGGGAATTATGCAAATACCCTGAGATAGCAGAGGATGAGGAAGCCAGCCTGAGGTGTTCCCAGAAGCCTTCTTTGCCTGGCCAAGGTTCAGTGGGGCACGGTGCTGAGAGGAGCCCGGGGTGGGATGTTCGTGGGTCAGGTTCAGAGCCAGGGTCCCTTGGTGCTGGAAAATGGAAACAGCAGTGCTGGGAGCAGGTACAGTGCAGACACCCCAAATGCACAGGGAAAGGGAATTACCTGAGATATTCCACAGCTGTTTGTAACGGGTCACTGGAGCCACACCTCTCAGAAGGACTGCTGGAAGAGCTGCAGGCAAAGATGATTTTCCCACAGGGGCACAGAGGGATAAAAAACCTCATTTTGATTCTCGCCTCACCTTTCTGCTCCTAACCCACACCCAGAACAGCAAAAAGCTGCATCTTGTCAGGGCAGGTGAAAGCCCTGTTCAGCAGGGAGTGCAGAAACCGAAAGGCTGCAGATAAACTCTTGACCAGCCACTCTCTAAACCTACCACTCTCACAGTCTGTGCTTTCCTGGTGGCTGAGGAGGAAAATCAGCAGGAGCTCAGCGCTAGCTGGGAAAGGTGAAGATGTTTGAGTGGCTGGGCAGGGGAGCAGTCACAGAGTGCCCTGCAGTGCTCAGAGCCCCTCAGAGCACGCCCTGACAGCGTGCCACACGCCAGGGCACGTGCTGCTTTACACTGCCTGCTGCAGCCCTGGCAGGGAGCTGCGCTGGCCTCGTGGATGAATTTTAAATGAATTGTTAACACATTTTATGAATCTGGTAAAGGGGTGCTGATGTGGGAGAGAGCACATGTCTGTTCTGCAAGATGGAGTAAATAAATCATGACTTCCACAAGATAAAACTTTATTGAGCAGCAATAAACGACAGAAATGCTTCTCACAGCGTTTAAAGCCACGTAAAAGAAAGCACCGAGGGCTGATTGCCCCCGAGTCCCTGGGCTTGGAGCAGCTTGTGCTGGGCTGGTGGGGGACAGGGTGCTGTGCCAGGGGGGCAGGGACTGTCACACGCTGGCTGTCCCACCCTGGGGCCGTCTCTAACGCCTTTCAGCAACTACGTTTGTTGCTCACAGTCTCTACAACATTTTGGTGCCTTTCCCCAGACAGGATCCTTCCCTCGCTCTCTTTCCCCACCATAAATTCCTCGGCTCTGCTGTCCAAGGACAGCTTTGGAGCACAGGACACCGTCTGTGCCACCCTCCTGCCTGGGGTCCTGCTCTGAGCTGCTCTCTAGGATAAAACACCCAAGGCCATCGGGGAGCAGCGCATCAAAATTAGGCTGAAAACCAGGCAAAACAAATTGTCCTAGTTTTCTCCTAAAATTCTTCACAAGAATGCCCTGACTCTGGTCAGAGCCTTCTGGCCCTTCGCAGTGGGGTGGGCAGGAGGTGCCCCAGGTGCAGTGCAGCAGAGGGGGGACTCTGAGCCTCCTGGGCACCCACACGTGCAGGGACAGGGACGGTGCCGCCGCTTCTGCTGGAGTGCTGGTGACGGACATCCTGCTGCACACCGGGCGCTGCACGTCCTGAGCAGAAAACTGCCTGAATTTGTACCAAAAACTCGGGCAGCTGGAGCACTGCGGGCCGGTGTCCTGACACACAAAACCACACCACCCTTCCTAGAGATATCTACTCCACCTGCGCAGAAGCTGGGCTCTAAATAGAATATTTTGCTGCTATTTTTACCAGCGAATTTAGTGTCAAGTCCTCTCGGGCAGCAACAGATTCTCACTTTTGTTAGAAAGTAACCAAATAATTTATCTGGACATTCAAAACCGTAAAACTACAGTTCTGCATTATTGACATCGATGTTATGGATTTACTTTACAATTCTGCTAATGAAAATCTCTAAGTCTAAATGACCAGCCAGCTCCTGCATTGCTGGCAAGATTGCTGAATTCCGTTTACATCTCAGGTTCTCTTTCCAGCATCTCTCTGGCCACGAGGCATCGATCTGTGCTGCTGGAAGCCTGTCTGCCTGTGGAGCCCTGCCCTGGCATGGTGGGTTCAGTTTCTGATTTTGTCTAGGGTTCTTACTACTTTTTAAAATAAACCAGCTTCAAAAGACACTTCATCATTCTCTGCTTGTATTTGTGTCTCTGTCACTTGGAGAAGAAAGAAGAGAATGTGAGGAGGGGGATTCCAGGGAACATTGCATTTACCTGAGTGTCTTTCTCTTCTTCACGGGGTTGGGAATCTGAGTTTGGGTCTCCAAGAACCTCTGGGTCTTTCTCAAAAGTGCATCAGCTTCCTCACCCGAGACTCCTGCTCTCCAGGAACACAAACCTGCAGATCAGCCAGGAGACACACGCCGTACCCAGAGCCCTTTATTCCTGCTGGCTCCTTCCCTCAGGGCTCTGCCCTTCTCAGGCACATCTCTGCCCCCCAGCTTCGGCTCTTTGTGTGCCAGGGATGCTCAGGAAGGTCAGCTCTGCCCTAGGTGGAAGCTGGAGGGTCAGGGGCAGCGTGGGATGGAGCTGCTGCACGAACAGGAATGAAAAGCAGAAAAGCAGAGTAATGCTGGGAGATTTCAGAGAGCCAGGCCTCATCTCCACACACCATGAAGGTGTAAAAATCCGTACCAGAGCATTTTCTGTCGTCTCTCTGCAGCTGGTACAGGAGATGATGAAGAGCCCATACAGCAGCTTTTTGGGTGGAACACTCTTGATAGAGCCCCAGTGCTGTTCTGTTTTCTGATGTCAACCACCAGCTTTGACAGGTGAGGCCAAGTGTGCCCACATGCAAAATCCCTCCACTTCAGGTGTATTTGACAAGTGAGGCCTGGCAGAAATGCCCTTTTAGAGTTTATCTGGAGATAACTGCAGTGACAGAATCCCAGTTGTAACGATGAGCCAGCACAGAGCCTCGGCAGGGGGTTACTCTGAAAAGGATTGTTTTGCCTCAATACTGAATTAAAGATGCTTCTCTAAACTTACCCAACCAGATTTTTCTTCAAAATCTTGCATAAATGGGCATTTATAAAGGGGGAAATACCATCCTGTTTTACCCCAGCAGTGTCAGATTTGTCAAGAAGCAGTTCACAAACCCTGTATGGGATCCAGTGAAGTCAGGGGCTACATTTCCACTCAGTGGGAGCAGAACGGCAGCCTAGCATTCGTGGAATTGGGATTCTCCAGATTTAGGTCTCTGGTTTGATTTTTCTCCAGAACTACAGTCTCATCTGTTATTTCTTTGGTCTTCAGGGATATTGGGATGATTATAATTTGTCAAAACTAGGAAATGAAAATAATACAAAGATGTCTTATCCAAAACACAGGTGACATCATTTGGTGCTCCCAGGGAAAGCTGGCACTTTGCACAGGCTCAGATTCATGGAATTATTCCCTTAGCCCAGCTCAGTGCTTAATAAAGAGGAATTTCCATCATCCTGAAAGTTCCTTGGTTTCCAAAAAAGCTCCCTTTCACCCCCAGAGATGCCCACAGAAGCAGACAGATAAATCTTCCTTCTTAGTAAAGTTTTGTAGAGTAATAAAGTTAAAAAAAGGGGGAAAGGCACTTGCCTGATGGATCCCTTTTGGCTGAAGGCGGAGTGGGATGAAGCCTCCTGCCACGGGCCAGCCTGCCTTTGCCTGCAGTGCCCTCAGTGGGGCTGCAGCCCCATAAATCTGCTCCTCAGGGTATCCCCGGTGCCACAGCTGATCCGGGCAACGCTGGATGCCTGTGATGATACAGGAGAGACCCGAGATAAGGAACTTTCTATACACATGGCAGTAATCCCCTCTGCATCCAGACATTTTAAAAACATCTCCATATAGAACTCAACCAGGGAGATGTGAAACGAGGTGAAATTATTCAGGATATACAATGGAGGAATTTTATTACCGAGCTGACTGCATTATAAATCAAGCGCTCTGTAAATGCAATAAAACAATTGTTTAGTCTGCATGATTCATACCACAAACCTCAGTATTCTGTGTTTTGATCTTATTGCAGCAATAAACTGTCTAGACAGCAATTAACAAACTGTTTTTTCTTCAGATGTTTGGAGTGCCTTTGCTGCCTGATCAGCACTTAGAAATACAGGGCTTTTTCTCTATTCCTATTAATTATCAGGTTCATCAAGAAGCAAGGTCAGCTGCAGTTGTACAGCATTTCTCTTTCCATGAACTGCTACAGGAAAGGTACCAATAATATTGTTTTTTATTAGTAGCAAGAGAAAGATTAGTTTTACCATGATGCTCCAGAATGAGCTTTAAACTGTAATTTATATGAGCAGAAGGTGCCATATTAGGTCCTGATTCAGCAAACTGATTATGCTTGTGCCCAACTTTAAACATTTCAGTAATCTCAGGAGAATGTTTGCATGTGAATTATTTAAATTTTGGTACATGAGTTCATCCTCTGCTGAATTACAGCCAGAAAAGGGATCTCTCATGTATAAGGTTACCCCTTCTTCTTACACAGTGAGTGTGGCAGATGTGCTGTGGTTTGGTCTTGGATTTAATGGCTCAGCAGTGGGAGGTGGGATGGAAGGAGCCTGAAACCTGGGACAGCTTCCGGGGAAAAGAGCTGCTTGAGGAAAGCCTGAAAGAGATGGAGAGGCTTCTTCAGGTGCTCATTCCACGAGGTGATACAAGCAGCCTCGAAAAGTGGTGTGATAACACAGATTTACAGCAGGGCAAACAGGGCTGGCCTTCCCCTGGTGCTGTGCAGGTGACCCTTCCCTCTCAGAGGGGCTCTGGGTGGGACAGACCCTCCTGTGCAGGTGACCCTTCTGGGTGGGACAGCCCCCCGTGTGCAGGTGACCCTTCCCTTCCAAAGGGGCCTCGGGGTGGGACAGACCCCCCTGGGCAGGTGACCCTTCCCTCTGAGGGGGCCCCTGGGGGGGACAGGCCCCCCTGTGCAGGTGACCCTCCCCTCTCACAGGGCCCCCGGGCGGGACAGACCCCCCTGTGCATGTGACCCTTCCCTTTCGGGGGACTCTGGTGGGGACAGACCCTCCTGTGCAGGTGACCCTTCTGGGTGGGACAGCCCCCCGTGTGCAGGTGACCCTTCCCTTCCAAAGGGGCCTCGGGGTGGGACAGACCCCCCTGGGCAGGTGACCCTTCCCTCTCACAGGGGCTCTGGGTGGGACAGACCCCCCTGTGCAGGTGACCCTTCCCTCTCGGGGGGGCTCTGGGTGGGACAGACCCCCCTGTGCAGGTGACCCTTCCCTCTCGGGGGGTCTCTGGGTGGGACAGACCCCCCTGTGCAGGTGACCCTTCCCTCTCAGGGGGTCTCTGGGTGGGACAGACCCCCCTGTGCAGGTGACCCTTCCCTCTCGGGGGTCTCTGGGTGGGACAGACCCCCCTGTGCAGGTGACCCTTCCCTCTCGGGGGTCTCTGGGTGGGACAGACCCCCCTGTGCAGCCAGGGCTGGCCACCAGGGCTGCACTGGGCTTTGGCCACCCAGGGACGTGGACCTGGGGAGTTTGTGCTCCCGAGGAGAGAGAGACTCATCCCTCCCTTCCCTGCCCGAGCTGCTGCGGCTCCGCACGGTTCCCCGGAGATGCAAACTCTCGGTCCCTGGTTTTTGCAGGTGCAAGGCAGCGGGGTGGGACAGACCCCCCTGGCGGGGATGCGCTGCTCTGGGAGCAGCCCTTGCTGGACAGCTCCCGCCGGAGCGCGGCTCACCTGAGCGCCGCTGGGCTCTGCCGGGGCCGCCTCAGCCCCGCGCACCGCAATTCCCAGGGAAAATCTGCTGCAGCTGTAAGGAGCACAGAAAATCCAGCTCGGGCGCTCCGGGTTCTGGGTTTTGCAGGAATAATTCCGAGGGATTTGACTGTAACTCTAAGTCATGAGTAAATACGCCATGTCTTCAGAGCAAAATGAGGCAAATAACTTGGAGGCTGCTTTTTAGAAGTTATTTGAATAATAAAAACTGTCCCCCAAGCCACTGACCAATCCTTGCTGTGTTGGTTTGCTTTTTACACTTCACTTTTACAGTTGCACTTACAGAATCCTCCTCCTCAATCACCTTCTTTTTTTTTTTTTTTTAACTAAACTCATTCTTTTGGGAACCTTACAAAGGAAGCTGCTTTTCATTCAAAAATGTTTTTCCTCTATTCTGTACAAACACTGGGCAGATTTTGCAGGATTGCCCGTGAAGTCAGACCAGAAGCTTTGATATATTTCCCTGGAGGAATATTTTTTTTTTTAATCCCCTCAAGATAAAAAGATGTAGAACTATGCAGACTTTCCAAGCAGTTATTAGGGAACATGCACAGCCAGTCAAATCAAATTCTGAGCTTGCTAACCTTGGCAATGCCCCTTCAAATTAACTTTGCAGCCTGGAGATGCACAAACAAAAGGTTTTAAAGACTTTCTCTGAAGCAGCACCACAAAGGGGGGGAAAAAAATCCCATCTTGAATTTTTCTTAATTTGTTAATTTTAATCTTGGGCATGAAAACTCATTGTCACTGTTCACTTGGAGATTTTTCTCTGGCTTAGAAACAATGCAGAGGGTCAGGGCTGTGTTGATCAGTCTTAGGAAGGTGGGGGATGAAAAATCCAAAGTTGTCTCTTTTGTGCTGCTGCACAAAATCTGCTGCATGCAACACCACAGCCAAACAGCAAAACAGTTGCATTGTTAAGCTAAATGGCTGAATGTAATTAGTTTCTTTATTTATTCCTTTCTTTTACACAGAGGTAAACCCCTGCTTTTCCAGGAGATGGAAAAGGAGACTACTTGAATTATTTTGCAAGATTTTTTGTAGAAGAACAAACCAGTATCTACAAGAGGGAGATGCTGCTGTAAATCTGTTAAACTACGTTCAGCTGTTAGAAGTGTTTTTTCTTTCATGTTATTTTTTAGTAATTAATGCTACATCTTTCAAACAACAAAATCATTCCTGGTACCCATCTTGCAACCCACAAACTCTTTAGAGAAAAATAAAATTAAAAAAGGGAAACTATTAGGACCAGGGAATTGTTTAAAAGAGAAATACAATATCCCATAAGGCTCACCTGCTTTATAGTTTTACTCCAAACCCCACATTCAGATCAAAATGCTTCTGTCATTTTCCAAATCACAGCTGAACTCACTGAAAGGCAAAAGTTTTATGGCAGCAGAATCCTCCCTGGCTCAAGGTTTTATACCCAAGTAAAGGGAAAAGCAGTTTCACCTGGTTGTGCCCCAAAAAGTCAGGTGTTGCTCATCTGTTTCAAAGAACTTTGAGAATGAGTTTTCCTTTAAACGTTGGGCTTAAACCCCCATGTCCATCAGAAGCTGCCAGAATATTCTAAGGACACTCCTCATCTGCCAGCACCGAGTTTTACATCGCTCTCAGTGCAGCCTCAAAGACAAACCGAGCTTAAAATGTCAATATTCCCAATACATTTTGGTGCATTGGCTCCCAGTTCATGCTGGCCACCAGTGAATCTAATTAACTGGGCACAGGAGGGTCTTTATGAATGGAATGTAACGCGAGCACCCAAAGTAATCTCGTTACATCGGAACAAGAGGTTAAACAGCACTTCCTGCTATGTAGTAGCTGTTAAGTATAGTATTGATGAAAAATATGCTAATAACGCCCCCTGAAAAGAACAGCTCGCTCCTTGGGAGCTAATCTCCAGGAGCTGCTTGGTAAGCGGCTTTTGTGCTCCCCTCGTGTCACACGCACCTCGAGCTGCACGCTCTGCCCGCTCCCAGCCGAGGGCTGGCGCTGCTCCTGGGCAGGGAATTCACTGGCTGTGCCCAGAAATGGGGGGGACAAGGCATCACCCCGGGGTCTGCTGCTCTGCACCCCACCCACCTCCCTGCTCCTGGGCAGGGAATTCACTGGCTGTGCCCAGAAATGGGGGGACAAGGTGTCACCCTGGGGTCTGCTGCTCTGCACCCCGCCTGTGCACAGAAATGGGGGGGACAAGGCATCACCCCGGGGTCTGCTGCTCTGCCCCCCACCCACCTCCCTGCTCCTGGGCCGGGAATTCACTGGCTGTGCCCAGCAATGGGGGGGACAAGGCATCACCCCGGGGTCTGCTGCGCTGCGCCCAGCACGTCTCCCTGATCCTGGGGAGGGGATTCACTGGCGGTGCCCAGAAATGGGGGGGCCGAGGTGTCACCCTGGGGTCTGCTGCTCTGCGCCCTGCCTGCCTCCCTGCTCTTGGGCAGGGAATTCACTGGCTGTGCCCAGAAATGGGGGGGACGAGGTGTCACCCTGGGGTCTGCTGCTCCACACTCCGCCCGCCTCCCTCCCCAGCTGCTGCCAGGCCTGGGGTGGTGATGCCCTGGGGAGGCTGCCCTGGAGCAGAGGCTGGGCAGAGTTAAGGATAAAGGGCAGGGATTTATGGAAAAGCCTTCCCAGGGTGCACCTTGGGCAGTGCAGGAGTCTCGCAGAGACTGCACCCAGGATGGACACAGCCACACGTTTTTGGGACAGATATAAGTTTTGTTAATTTGCATATCAGAGGGTAATTGTCCAATTCCAGCTTCAGGCAGTGCAGTCCCATTCTCTCAGTTTGCTCCCCCCAGCTCACTTTTGTTTCCATTTCTCAGGGCCTGAGACAGTGCGGTGTCCTTGATTCTCAGGCCTGGAGAGGAATTGTTGTGTCTGACCAAAATGGGAAAAGCAGCTGCTCACACTCTGTATGGAGCTCAGAGTTACACACTAAAGAATTGCAGGATTATAGATATATGGAAATATAAAAGCTGAAATCCTAAGGCATCAGTGGGCCCCGGGATCCTCTGCTGAGCTGGGCTGGAGGCAGAGCTGGGAGCAGCAGCCTGGGATCGGACCCCAGCTGATGCCAAGAATCCCCAAAGTTTCCAACGACGCTTTTTCTACAGAGAAGGGAGAACTCCATTCACTTGTAAAGCTGCTCAGAAATCATGATGTCTCTCATCCGAGGGATAATAATTAGTCAAAGCTCGCAGTTAAAGCTGAAATGTTAACTGGAGAACAGCACTGAGCACACCGTTACCTTCCATGGCCCATGGCAGCAGCTGGGCTGGACGCTCAGCCCCTGTGCTGATGTGCAGGGTAGGGGCCATCGGCTCTCCCAGGACGTGTCCCCACTGCAGGGACACCAGGCTAAGCCCCCGGGTTTCTTCTGAGCGTGGGGAGAAACGCTCTGTTTCCCTTTCTCCCTCTTCATTTCCATAAACAACACACACAACTCTCCGAGCCATTCAGTCTGCAAATAAAGGCGGAGGGCTGAGTAAATTTGCTTCACGCCAATTATTTTTGTGAGGTCACTGAGTTAAGCATTAAAGAATACTGCTGGGGATGAGCACTGGGAGCAGTATGATTTGTGCTATGGACTGCACAAAAGCCCTCGGTGCAGGGCAGAACATGACATTTATTGGGAAGCTTTGTTCCCCGAGTTAACAGAAGAATAATCCTTGGCTTTTACCAGCTCTGAGTTCCTCGTTTTACTGCATAACCCAGCTGCACTGTGAGTCACTTTTGTAAGTCACGGCAGAGAAAAGAAACTGAAAGAGGTGTGATTTCAGGAAAAAAATGAAATATAAATGATTGCTTAGTTCACTGTTAAGCTGCTTTGTTTCTCTGCACATCATGAGGGTGAGCAGTCGTCAAATTATTGTGCTGTGTTTTCATGCAAATAAAATTCCCAAAGGAAAGAACATTTTAAAGAATCAGAAGCCAAGTGAAGTGCCAAGAATCCAGCTGCTGTGGGCTTGCATCACTTTATTGTCACCCTTCTGACAGCCACTTCCACCAGCCCCACATGGGAGCGTTCCCTCTGCGAGCTGTAAGGAGCTGTGACAAAATGCTGGGCACATGGGTAATTGCTGATGATTGCATTCCACACAAAGGGCTGGAACAAAACGGCAACACAGAGTTCCCACTGCAAGAAAAAATTATACAGCAGCTCTATTGCTGCTACTGCAAGAAGGAACAATCTAAAGGCAGCTCGTTTCAGGATGCCAGGTCAGAGTCAGACCCTGGTATTTCAGGGGAATTCAAAAATCAAAATTCGATTGTGCCTGAAAAAATTAGAGATCAGTGGAAAAATCACTGCTGGTTAAGATCCTTTATCAAACTTCCTGGGAGACAGAGTTAAAAAGTAAAACCTGTTCTGGTATTTAAATTGAGACCGAGCTCTTTATTTTTGAACTCTATTCTGTTACAGGAGAACATAAATGACTACTACATGTAACAATAATAGAAAGATAATCAAGTTACACTTTTGATTAGTCAGTAAAAAATAGGTTGTAAATTATACATTTAAATCCAAATAAAGCTCATGGTGTGCCCTTTGAAACCAGCTGGAGAGCCAAGTGTAACAATGGCCCGAATTCTCAGTGCCCAGCTCTGTTTGTACCAGGGTAGTACCCAAAACCAGGGATTGCTCCCTCCATCCCCCCTGGAGACTTCCAGCACCCTGAAAGGACCAAGGGAAGGGAAGGGATGAGTCGCCCTGTGCCAGGCTGGGGGTGGTGCTGCACCCCAAATTCTCCAAACCTTCCATTCGTGCTCCCCCTGTCAACGTCAGGCAAGGAGCCACCTCCTGTTCCCATCGGGGGCTTGGAGCTGGCCTCAAACCCTCTTTTGTAACAGTTTTCGGGTTCTTCTGCTCTCTTTTTTATCTGGCACCCACCCGTCACCTGGGGGGTGTCACAGAGGTATCTTGGAATTACGGATCCTACCAGGGAGTTTCTCATCAGAGGCACTTGGAGCATTTGGAGCCACTTTTTGGTTAGGTTATTGGCTTTTTTTTTTTTGGTCAATCGCTATATCCACTTTCCCCAGGCGCTTTAATTGAGGATTTGAAGGACCTTTCTCTCCTCTTAAAGATGCTGCAGTGCCTGGTGCTGGGTGGCCCTACAGGATGCTCATTGCATCCCTACAGGATGCTCATTGCCCGCCTGGGCTGTGCTGGGATTGTCTGGCCAGGAATGGGAATGTCACAGTGGAGATGGTCTGGTCTTGTTAAAAGAGAAGATCTCCTGTACAAAAAACGGCATCTTAAGAGAGACTTAAATCTTTCATGATTTTAATTATCTTCCTTGTTTTGATTAGGAGTAGAAGTGATTCCAGCTCCCAAACAGGAGCCATGCTGCTGGTGCAAGGCCTCTCTGGGGCATCTCTGCTCAGGCAGCCAGAACAGCAGTTAATTCGTGTCCCGGACAGCCCTGCCCCTCAGCCACGGGCAGTGTGTGACCGACTGGGCTGATCAACACGCGGGAGCCCGCTGAAAATGTCATTTTGGCATTTACAGTAGGGGCCGACACAATGGTGCCGTATTCGCTCTTTTCCTGGGTGTCCGTGATAATGCCGAGCTCTGTGCCTTTGTCTCCAAGCTCCGGTGCTCCCTCAGCACCCCGGTCACTGCGGCACCTCCGACATTTACGGGCTGCTGCCCCTTCCCACATCCCCGTGCTGCCCGGCCTCGAGAAACTCTTTGTTTGGGTCTTTTCCCTGGTGCTGGATAACCCTCCTGTCCCACGGGTCAGGAAATTCCCGTTCCTTTACCCTTTCCAGATCCCGTGCACGGCGCTGGTGTGAGCGGCGCTGAGCACAGAAGCGCTGCCCCCAGCAGCAAGCAGAAAAACGGGAGTTTCCTAAGTCAACTGATGCCTCTTTGGAATTCGGTGCTATTTATTCCATCCCGGGATGGAAATCCCTTTTCTCTGGCTCTGCACATCACAAGGAGCAGGGAGCGCAGGCAGGGACATCGCGGCTCTCCGGGGAACACAGGGTGGGAGCAGCTCTGAAATGAAAATAGCAAATTCCACAGTTATGACTCCAGTAAAAGTTACTCAGGCATTTAAATAATGGGACTTCCTACTCCCCAGATATCTTCCTTTCTGTGGAATTGTCTCAGGAAGGGATAGCATCAGGGATCATAAATTGTCTTTTGGCTTTTCAGCACTTTACAGGCTCCCATGCATCACCAACAATAGGACTGGGGAATGACTCTTAACAGCTCATTAAGGCTGTTTTTGCCAAATGCAAATAATAAAAAGGCCTCTTAAGAGGCTGTCTCATTTTTATTCAGAAAAGGCTATGGCGGAATATAAAAAGATGCCATAAAATGGAAATGCAATAGAAGACCCAGTGCAGTTATCTTTGGGGTCCTTTGAAAGATTTCCAGGCTACCTTCGAATCTCATGGGCATTTCTGGGAGGATTCTAGACGATTAATTCAGGAGGGCACTTAAAAAAAAAAAAATCAGATACTGAAGCTGTGCTGGCAACACACAAATATCTGGGGAGTAAGTGAGCAGAAATAAATAGAAATGAGATTTTCATGGACTTGCCTTACGGTTGCCAGTTTTTTTATACTCCCAATTCACTTCTCCTGCTTTGGCCTGACTGCAGGCCTGATGCTTTAGTGCTTTTGACCTTCCCGCAGACAAAGGAAATGCACTTTGGCCACACATGAAACACAATTTGGTGTCGCCAGACAGGAAACTCTCTCCCCACTCAGATGCCGAGTGTTGGACTCGAGTTTCCTGGAGCAGTGAAGGCCATGGAGGAGCACCACGGCGGAGTGTGCTGGGCTTTCCCAGACACACCTCCCCCTTCCTCTTCACCACCGCTCCCGCTTGGCTCCAGCTGCTTGGGAGGCAAATTCCCAGTAACCTCCGTGGCCCCCAGCACCCCTGGGTCCATCCCAGTGCTCCCCCAGCACCCCTGGGTCCATCCCAGTGCTCCCCCAGCACCCCTGGGTCCATCCCAGTGCTCGTGGCTACTGCAGCTGGTACCCAAGTCACCTCTGAGAGTTTTGGCACCGATAATTTCTTAATATTTTTTCCCCAGAAAGATGCAGAATTTTGGCTTGATGACGTTATAATCTAATTTTTAGAGGTGTTTTTCTAGCTCCTCTAAATTTTCCTTCATTCCTTCATTCAGGGCACAGGAATATTTATTAATTTAAAGGCAGGTCTGCAGGCAGCCTGTGGTAATTGAGATATCTGAAAGTTGTTTTGGACACTGTGACAGCCTGGTTTGTATGGACAGGAGCTTTGGATCCATCTCCTCCTGTTGTTAAATCCCACTTTGCACCAAAGTCATTGGACAAAGATCCACGGATTTCAACTGAATAAGACAATTCCTCCAGCACAACTTTAGAACTACTCCATGAAGAAACCAGAATGACAATTCACTGATTGTCATTCTCAGACTCCCCTTGATTTACACAAGTGACCAATGGTAATGTACTGATGAGAGATTTACTTCATTTCTGTCCCAGAAAGACTTTCTTATATTGTCTGGAAAAATATATTTCCCAAAATCTGAACAATTGCTTAAATATCAGTGGTTTGAATACTGGTAGATTTCGCTTATCTTTCTTATAAGAATTGTGATTTATTATACAACAACAGCAGAAATCCCCCAGTAAGAGTCAAGCTGTTGTTGTGGGAATTGAGTCTGTCACCAGAATTCCCCAGAAAATCACTGAACACCCCTTGGGGAGCCTGCAGTCTGCAGAACTAAGACTCTTCATAAATTTACTCCTCTCTCTTAAATCAAGTTTAAGAATTAACACGAAAATTGGATCTGGTAACTTCTCTTGAGCAAGGCTTAAAAAGGAAATAAAACATGAGAGAAATGCACTCGTAGGATTTGGGCCAGGCATGATCCATCTCTGGGAATTATTCTTGGGCCAGTGCTGGCCCAGATGAACTCCTTCACCACTCTCCTCAGGATTTTCCTCTGTACAGCCTGAGCAAGTCGGGTCACACCTTGAAATCTGGGTTAGGGTGTCCCAAAATAGAAATAGGGAGGAAAAAACCAACACAAAACAAAACAACCAACAGAACAAAACCCAACCAAACAACCAAAAGATGAGGAGAAACAATATAAAAACTTTTGGTTTGGGGCTTTTCTCTGGTGCAGGACTCAGGGAAGGATGCCTGGCTGATGCTGTGCCACACACAAGCTTAAACTGTGATTTATTGCACTTTTCACTTGGTCTTTCAGAGTGGAAGGAACGGGCAGACTTGACTTTTTAAAATGCAAATGAACCAGAACCTCGAAGGGTCTTGGAATATTTTCCTAACTTCCTGAAGCCCATAAAAATGTGTCTCTGAGATTATGTTATGATGGGAGACCCCCAAGAAGCAGCACGATAAAAAACGGCCCGGAGTTGTCAAGGGCAGAAATGGAGCCGAGCTCTGAGATGGGCTCTGACTGGGAAGTTCACTCCTCCTGGGCCTGCTGTCCCTGTGATCCCACATTTAAAGATCCCATCGATTCCATAGTGGTTCATTGGCACTGTGCCCTCGAAGGAAAAAGACAGGAGGGTTAAACTGTGAGGAGCCCCCAGCGCTGAAAACTGCTGAGCTCCACCATCTGGGCTGCTCCGTGGCGAGGAATATGCTTTATTGGCATTGCTTGGAGGTTTACAAGCAATCTTCTTGAAGTTTTAATGGTTGCTTGGGTGATTTATCCTGTCTTGAGAGTCAGTGCTGTTAGGAGGCACCCAGTTCTTGAGCTCTCGCTTTCCTTTATTATGAAAACCTTTAATCTTTCCTACATGTACCATAAATAACCTCATTATGGCCACACAGAGAAAATGGAAGAGTCCCCGTGTAAGTTTGGACTTTCTGCTTCACACTTTTATGAGCTACTTTAGCTTCGCGAGGGGGATGCTTACTATACAGCAGCAGGAATTTGGAGTCTGAGGGGTAGGAAAGTGTCACATCCAATTCTTGTCTTTGCAGCCATCCGGCCCAGCACCACTGCCCAGGCAGGACTGCTGGCACGGGCACGGGCACTGCTTCCTTCAAACTCCCACGGGCACCTGCTGCTGCTTCTCCCCGTGGCTGCTCCAGAGCATTTGGCACCTCAATACCTGGCACCTCAACCCAATATTCCTCTCCCAACAAGTTATTTAAATCCGTTCTGTGTGGAAGGCAAAAGGGACGCCTTGGGAGGCTGGGATGCACTGCCGGAGTTCAGCTAAAGGCAGAGGAGTTGAGGTTCAGCAGGAGAAACATTTCACTCAAGAGATCCCCTGCATGTATTTCAGGCCGAATCCACAAACCCCAAGGACCTGCAGGAGAAGGGAAGTTGTGCTGACCCTTGTGGATCAGTGCTGTCACCCCTTTATACCATCATCCAGGAAAAACGGAATAATGTCTTAAGCATCAAACGCTCCAAAGCTCTGCGGCTCCGTATCAGCCCCAGCTTTGTCCAGATCTATGGATGGAACTTTCTGCTCTTTGCCTCAGCTCACGCACCTCTAAATGCAGATGGGACAACGTTTACTCCTCTTTGGAAGCTCTGTCAGCTCTACCGAGAGGAAAAGGCTGCATTAATGGGCGGCTCTAATACCGCTATTTTTCCTTTAGCTTCAGTGATTCTGCCCCAGGGGATTTTCTTTAACAAAACCTCGTCCCAGTTCGCCTTTGGGACTATGATTACCACACCCATGGGTGGAGAGCATGAGCCAAATCTCCGATAAGGAGCGAACAATTAAAGAATTCAGACTGATGCTTCATGCAAAAGGACGTTTAAATTAGCATAGAGCAGCGGAGCGCTTGAGAGGAGGGATCTGTAATTGAAGCGAAGCTCTGAGTTCGTCTCTTGAGCTAATTGCCATCTCAGAGATTGTAAAAAAGAGAGAGAGAGAGAGAGAGAAAGAAAAGGACTGGAGGGCAAATTACAACTTTGGAGTAGGGATGGACTAAAGTTAGAGGATGCATGTGAGAGTTATGCAGGGAATTTGCAAAGGGTTGGGCAGTGTTTTATGGAACATTTGCCCTTAAGTTTTAAATATGTCCTTGGCTGGGTGAGGGGGGTGGGGAGCACAGGCTCCGAAAGGCTTCTCTTTTTGGATAGAGGACATTCGATTTGAAATGAGATAGAAGAAATATATATGATATAATATTAATATATTCAGTGAGGCCATCCTTTCCTTACTTCCAGCAATCCCGATGCCACAATGTGAAGACCAAAGCCAAGTCCCCAGTCCCACCTACGATACGATACTCCAGCTGCACCTGGGAGATTTCCCCTCTCACCCAGAGCACAGACACTGTCCGCAGCCAGAAGCAGGAGCCCAGAGCTGACAGACAAGGGCAAACTGGCAAAACCCCACAAATAACATTTTAGGTAATCCCAGCTGCCTTAATTACCAGCAGCTCGTATCTGTTGGAAGGGCATTAACACAAAATGGAGATGGGGATGCTTTATCAATATGCCAAATAAACTGTCTGGTTAAAATCTCATCATAAACCTTTATTGCTGGAATTCCAGAGGTTCAGATTATTAACCCAATCCCTTTGCTTTGTGTCCCACTTCGCTATCTTTTCTCACAAAGAGATTGAAGCAATTTGGAAAAGAAAGCACTTTCCCCCCCCGCCCCCCCAAAAATATTTACAGCACCTAATACATTCAAAATCTGGGATATTACATGTTTATCTACTCCTGCAGTATGGAATAAGCACCTCATATTAAACTGGGATTGTAGTTGTGCATTACTATCGTTATCACGAAAATGTGGATGATTTTCCCCTTTGTGAAGCTCAGTAAGATCTGTGGAGGACAGAGGGCCATGTGATGTCAGTAGTAAATTTGTTGGTTTTTTCCTTCACATGAAATGATTCAGGTAGAGGAAGTTCCATTAATGGCACACAGGCAGCAATCCCGGGGCATTTCCAGGCTGGGAAGTTGGCTCTGGAAGCAGCAGGAGGGTACCAGGCTGTGGGTACAGAATCCCCTCTGGTGAAGAGAAACCCAGCACAAAGGAAACACATCTGGGCTTGCCTCCTCCCCCCGAGTGTATCCACAGGGAAGGGATCAATAACCAATCCTGCAAAATGAATGAACTTCATCTGCATTTGTGGAGAAATAGCCTCTTTTGGGGGCGAGCAAACCCCAAAGCCAGCCTGATGCCCATCGCAGGAGGGCATTCAGAGCTCTGCTCTGCCCTGCTCGCGCTGCTGGGTGACCAGAGCTCTCACTCTCCTGCCTCACGCTGAACTTCTTCCTGGTCTGCCAGGATCCAGCCTTCAATTTGCTGGGATAAAGGCAGATTATACAAGTTAGCAATACATTATCAGATGTTTTCAGATACTCTTGCTATCGAGACAATCAGTTATCGACTTTAACAAGCTGATCCCACAGACGAACGTGCCATAATCTCCCCAAAAGTTAATGTTCCCTCTTTGGGGCTCCCACCAGGCCCACCTGTGGCTGTGGCTGGGGCCACACAGTCTGTGAGAGCTGTTTACTCTAACTCAGCAGCATATTCCCATAAGTCTGGGGCTATTTCCCAATTTTGAAGATGGTGTGGGGAGGGGATTGGGAGCTGATGATAACGGGATGGAGGAGATTAGGCAGCTAAGCCATCCATTTTAGTTCCAGTGATCAAATTTCACAGTCTTTATCTGAAGCACTGCCCAGCTAACTCTTCAAGTGAGGATAAAATGAGGGAGTGCAGCTATAACCAATAACTTAATGCCTGTTGATCACCACCACAAAATCGCCATCTACCCAAAGGTGCTGGGTCTTTGTGCCTGAGCTGGAGAGTTTGATCTTATAAATGTTTATTCTTGTTATCTGCAGAATTACTAATGGCAAAAAGCTCTGCTCCCATTGTGATTGCAATCTCAGTGCTCTCAGAAAGCATCAGGCAGAGAGATGGGGTTTGTTAAGATCGGTGCAGATACCAAGACCAGATTCTGCTCTCAGGCAAACAAAATGCTCAGGGTTTGAATAGCAAATGCTGTATTGGACCATTAGGTAGAAATTTCTTATCAAGAAGAGGAAAAAAAACCAGCTCGGAAGAATTAAAAGTCAGTGTTGCCCAGACATTTTACAAGGAACTGTAAACGCTTAATACTATGGGTGCAAAATGCTACGGAATACAATTAAATGTTATTAAGCTTTTTTTATGGTAAGAGGGAACTTTTTCTCACAAATAGTTTTTAACTAGCAGCTTTACTTGTTTATCCTCAAAAAGAAAGATCTTTACATGTTGTATTTAAAACTAAAAATGCAGCGTTATACATATTAACATTCTTTGAAAGCTCCCAAGAGTTTTCCAGACCTCCCATAGGTACCCTGAGGGGAAAATCAAAACCACATATGGGGAAGTGTGGGGGTGAGAAGAGAAAGAAAAGTTAGTTCCACGTGGATTTTAATGCATCTGATCTCAGGAGGCATTAAACAAACAAAAAAAAAGTGCATTTTACAAGGTGAACACTGTATTGATTTGAGACTTTTATATCAGAAGGAGCTCAATTAATCCGATTCCAATTGACTGACAAAACATCCCCACCTTTCAAAACCAGAAGCAACTACCATAGCAACAAAATATAAATAACTGTACACAGCAAAGCCCACCATAACAAAAGCTAATTATGTACAGTGTTAAAAATGGAAAGGATTTTAGTTGAGGTCCCCGAAGCTTCCGAGGTGTTCACAGCAGTATTTCTATCCCAGGAAAGACTTGAGGTCACTTTTAAATACAGATGGTGATTTGATCTTTGTTGTTATTTTATTCTAATGATTACATGCTCTATAAACAGAACTAGACAAGTCATGTTTCTTGTGAACTGCTGAAGTAATAAACAGGTTATTTGAATTAACCCTGCAGGACTGACTGTAGGGAGGTGGGATGAAATGAAAAGGAGGAAAGGGGAGAATTTGGTAACAAACACAAAAGCTCCACGTCTCTGGAAGCTCTCTCATGTACCGTGTTAGAGCTCACAGAAGTGGCATTAATGGCACTTTTCCAAGGATTTCCGAGGGCACTGCCATCATGTGTGCCCAGCTGGGACGCTGCCAGTGCTGCCATTGGCATTTGTAGCCCAGAAACCTCTTTTTTGTTTGTGTGTGGAGGGAGAGATGTGTGGTCTGGAGCTCTTTTGGTGAGTTTGCCACAGAAGGTAAATAATGCATCTGTGTGTCCCAGTGCCCTCAGCTGCCACCCAAAATGCACAGAGATATTCAGGGGCTACTGCAGTGGCTAAAGTCAAGGGCTTTTATGCATACTTAAATGCATTAAAATCTAATTTTCAAACGAGATTAGCATAACTAATTTCCATTATTTTGCTTTAAAGAAACACCACAAACCAAACCCATGAGAACACTAATTTCTGCTCAGTTTGTTGAAAAGAGATGACCAAAACTTTGGCCTCCAGCGCTACCTTGGCATCGCAGGAGTGGCAGAAGGTGCCTGCCAAAGGACTGTCCCCTTCTCCAGGGACCTTGATGCACCTTCACAGAGGTGCCAGGACAGGGCGTGTGACCGTGAATCTGCTGCCCAGGCACCTGCTCGGCAGAACATGACTGAGACCTTCCTCACTCTTTCCTCAAAAAGGAATTTCTAGAGCAGGAATGTTGTCTTATCAAGAGCAGCAGCAGCTCTCAGACAGGCAGACTCATGACTGCTGGATCAGATAAAGCAGCTATGGAATTTATATGGTCCCCATTAGGGCCTATCTGAATATGATATGTCACAACAGCACGCTGACGTTGGGAAACATGGAAATCTGCACATTTTCCTGCACAGAGGGGAAACTGAGGCAAACAGAGCCGTGAGGTTGCTCCAGGTTGCTCAGGAAGTTTCCAGCTGAGGGAGGACATGGCCATGGGCTGTGAGTGTCCTCAGCCAACACGTGAGAACTTTCCCTCTGCGCTGCTCCTCCTGAACGAGTCTGGGGAGCAGTGCAGAGCACGGGGTGCTCCTGCTGACGGACAAGGGGGTGCCGGTGGTCTGCAGGAGACCTGTGTGCCCCTCACGCCCTGCACAGAGCCCGCGCTGCTTCTCGTGCCAGAGGACAAATCATGGATTTCAGCAGCCCGTGGGCTGGGGGCTGGACTGTTCCTGCTCTGTTGGGTGCAGCTGCAGAGCGAGGCTGGCCTGGAGCTGTGCAGCTCCTCTCCCGGAGGTTTGGGATCTCAAGGGTCGGTACAGGCACCAGGAGGGTGGGCTGGGGTGGAGGCGGCTGTCCTGAGGGAAACCCACGTTCTCAGAACGCGACAGCCCTTGGCCATCCCCAGCCCGACCTCCCAGGCTCTCCCTTCCCTCACGGCACGCTCTGGGACGGGTTCTGCACTGGAAGCCGAGCCTTGGGATCGCTGTGTCCGCTCTGCAGAGAGCTGAACACCAAAGCTCTCCGGAGGGGCTGGCGGAGCTCCGGGGCACCGGCTGGAGACGCATCCCGGCCTGGCCCGGCTCCGCTGCTGTCAGCCGGGGGTTCCGTCCCTGCCCTGGCAGCGCAGCCCTGCCGCGCTGCTCCCTCCCAGCTGCCCTGCTCAGGGGTCCCCGGGTCCCTTTTGGGGTGAACCGAGCGCCGAGTGCCTCTGCCTGCTGCATGACCACAATAACGGCCCGAGGAGCAGCCGAGCCTGAGAAGCAGAGGAACACCGAATTAACCCCAGAGCTTTGTGCTTACAGAGAGATCTTATCTGCGCTCAGCAAAAGTCATTTTTGTGCGAGAGGAAGAGATAAGAGAATATGAAAAGCATTAGATGTGTATTTCCACTGCTCATATTCGGATGTACAGGGCTTTAAAGTGTTACAGGGCACTTTCTTAAGAGATATCACAGAAGATATTGCTGGTCTAATCAAAGTTTAAGAAACATGCTTGCTCAGGCAGCAAATTAGAAGTCGATAGACAGCTCCAATGAAGTTAAAATTATTTATCTTTGAACAAAAAATTGCCAATAAGTAATTGCTTGGTCATACTAAGAATCCCAAGGTCTGGTCATACTAAGAAACAGGGGCTATCGAATATTTAATAGTCAAAGTGTAGCTGTACAGAGAGTGAAAACACACATGTAACTTGGATTATATGATCACACAGATGTAAATCTAGAGATAAACCCGGACCCTACATCTATAATCTCCCCTTTACTTTTTTAAAGACAAATATCATGTTTATGTGATTTAAAACCCCAAGATTACTCCCCCTGGAAACTTATGAACCCTGTCTTTGTTCCAGGTGATTGTAACACTTCAGAATTAGGCAAACCATTTGGTGTGTGCGTGCGAGAGCGGCGAATGAATTTTATTACAGCTACAAAACAGATTTTCGGGAGTCGCTGAGTAACTGCGAGCAGATGAAAGGGAGCCAGCTGAGATCTGTGCACTGCAAATTGTTTCCCCATGATTAAACTATTTCATCCTCCGGGCTAACATCTCTGTACTTGTTTGGCAACAAGTGATAATGTTGGTGATAAAAGTCCCTCCTGGATGAGCAGGGAAGGATGATAACAGTTATTAGTACCTTTTTTTGTGGTTAGTAAACACTTTTACAGGTATTTTGTAAAGTACAATGAAATATGATTAATTTAAATCATCATAATAATACCGAGACTAGCACTGTCCTACTGCAGCATTGCAGAAGCTGGTGATGTGTTTCTAGAGTTCTGCCTAGGGAACAATGCTGAGGGCACTCTGTTGGTATTTAAAAAGTACAGTGTGTGGCTGTGTTCCAGTTTGGGGAATTAATTTTCCTTCAATAATCATTTTTTTGGGCTCAATTAGAAATAATTCATGCAGATTATTGCTTTGTACTCATAGCAAAACCTACAGCCAGCTACTAAACTTATAACTGACTGCTCTGCAGAGGGAGGCAAATATTACTTATTCTCCAGGATAAAAATTAATTAATGTGTTGAACAAATGTTGTTCATTGCTTTGCTTATCCGTTGTAAAATTTTGACTCGTTTTACAGTGCTACATTTTGGACAGAGCACTGCAAACTTGTGGGCCTGATTTTCCAAGGTGAGTCCAGCCCAAAGCTGCGCATTCATGTTTTGCTCGCTTCGGTGGGAATTCGAAGCATTCCATAACTTTGCAAATCAAATCACAGTTGCAGGTGCTGTCAGCCTGTACTTAAAAATATAGTTTGAGCCATCTTTACAAGCATTCCTGAATAAAGGCTTAATTATCAATTCAAATGTTCATTTTCAACCGTCCAAATCGACAATTTAGACTTCATTTGCGTGCGTGTGAAAACTTTGAAATCACCAGTTTCAAGAAGCGCAGATAAGCACAGAGAAAGATTTTTTGAGGTGTTTAAAATCAGACGGAGATTAAAAAAAGAAATAATGACAGGAAGCTGATGGCAATAGAGAATCACTGCTACAGGAATCCGAGCAGTTGGACTCCCAAATGCTGCTGGACATAAAGCCCCCCATCCCAGCATCCCTGTGGGAGCGCGTGGGGCTCCTGGGAAGCTGCTGCCGTGCCAGGGAGGGTTTCTGTGCAGCCTATTCAACAGCAGAACTTGTGCTCCTAAATGGTTTTCAAATACAGTTCATTTTCATGGCATGATCTTTAATGAAAAGTGCCTGCTGAGTGCAGTACAAACCATTTGGTGCCCCAGTGTCAGGGGAGGAAAAGAACAACATTCAGTAAAGCTGAAGGTTTTTATTATCACGTCGTAAATGAACAAATGGCATCTGTCAATACAAAGGAACTCATAGGGGGTATAGAAAGGAAGCTTAGTTATTACACTCAGGGTGTGCTGCTGAAGTGACAAACTGGAGTTTTATTAACATGCCAGTTATAGATCTCCTCTTCCTCCCCCACGGCCCCAGCCCTCTCCTTGCACCTCCCTCAGCCTGGCCCGTCCCAGGACTGCCGTGGAACGAGCTTGCCTCGGACCGCGCTCGCCGGCTCCTGCTGAACTTGCAGTCATCACCAGGAGCAATTAAAAAGCGGGGGCCCCCCGTATTCAGGATTAAAACCTGGCCCCACATTCAGCCCCTCTTCGGGGAGCGTCAGCACACGGGACCAGGGAGTCTCCAGGAGCGCTGATCCCATCAGAGTTTCTCTCTGGGCAATAAACATCTCTCACCGCACTGATAAATGACGAAGGTGTTTATGAGCTCCAGGAAATGTTTATACCAAATGCATCAAACCCAGGGATGAGTTTGCTCCCACCAGCGAGGAACGGGAGCTGCCGAGGGAACGGGAAGGGAGGCTCAGGGGGTGGCAGCCTCGGCAATGATTTTTACTGGAAGGTATTAAGGTTTTCCTCATAAAAGGGTTTAGTGGCCTGGAGCAGGTGTGGCTGCAAGCTGGCAAACAGCAGCCAGGGAGGCAGTGCCCGGGGGAGCGGGGCAGCCCTGGGGACCCCGCCCGGAGAAGGAAGTGGGGCTGGAAGTGCCCCCCCGTGCCCCGCTGGGACACCGAGCCCGGCTGCAGGTTCACAGCAGGAGCGTTCCTGTGCCGTGGAAAGGGGAAAGCTGGGGTTTCTCTTTGGGAAAATTGTACAATTAGACCTACAGTAGAGTGAAAAGAGCTTAGCAGGCCAGAGCGAAATCACATTGGCAACCGTGCAAATACAGGACGTTGAGCATTTTTAATGGGAACAGGAAAATACCAGAATCACTTATGTGCTTTCCCAGCTTCTTCAAGAGCAGGGAGCAGGCTGCGTTTATGATCAGCGAGCACCAGAGCTGCGTTTAAAGGGAGGCATGAGAGGAAGTGCCTTTCGGTTATGACGCTGAGCAGCGATTTCAGAGAGACTTCCTTTACAAACTGCCCAGAGCGCCAAAGCAAGCTGCCATTGCTGGCGAGCTAAATGCAAGCAGGACTTTCACACTGGCCCCAAAAGAAAGGATTGCATTCAATGAAGCTTAAAGACCAAAACAGTGAAGCCAGGAAGTTCAGAAGATGGACAAACAGGTCTGGATCAATTTGCAGCTCTGACCTTGTAAATTCAAGGCTCGCTGGTGCCTGGCAATGCCTGGGAATGCTGGGATGGTTGTGCCCATCCTGGGCTGGCCTGCTGGATCTCCCCCTCCAAAGGAACACCTTTAGCTCCACCTTCTAACGCTAGTAGGGTCTCCCAGGTTTTTAGGGGACATTACAGTTCCCAAAGGATGTGTTGTCCTGCTGGGGATGATGCACAAGCAGCCCCGTTGTACCTCTGGCAATGAATTACAGCCCTGAGTGCTGGAGCAAACTTGTCACAAGTGGGAATTGTGCAGACACTGACACAGACTGCTTGGGATAACACCTACTACAAACACTTATTTGTCACCTTCACCTCCCGATTCCACCTTGCTCTGACATTATTAATGTGTCATGAAAAGAGAAGTGCATCTCTCATATAAGCCATGACATTGAAGAAAAGCCCCCCCAAAATGTTTGATCAAAGCCATTTGGAGGCTGAGCTACACTTTGTAGAGATCCTGCCCTCAGCTGACAGCTCTGGGTGGGCACAGAGCCCTTTCACACCTGCAGGGAATCTGTCCCCATGACCTGTCCACTGCCTCTTGTCATAAAGAGATTTATCAGAACCTCCACACAAAAGCTGCGTTTCCTTTCACCCATGGACAAATTAAAAAGCCTCTTAAAACCAGAATAATCTCAGGGATGTCACCTTTTGTAGGGGATAGTTTTATGTGCCCATTTCCTTCTCGTGCAGACTCCTGCTTTTACAGCTTAATGACAGCAACCCCTGAGCTCCAGCTCTGCCGCAAAGGGACGAGAGAGAAGCAAATCAGGGCACCTGGCTGGGGCTGTGCTGCCCTCTCCTCATCTCCAGAGCAACTCCCTCAGACCTCTCTCACCCTCCCTGCTCCGGGAACACACACGTGGCTGATACTGAGGGAATAAACCTGATGTGTCCGAACCACCAGAGCACTTCTTCAGCCCTGAACGAGCGCAGGGCATTTCAGAGGTTCCCAGAATATTAAAGCAGGAATCCTGCCTGAGTAGTCACCATCCTACAGCAGTTACACTGGGTTTCTGGAAAAGAAGCTACCTGTACGCTGCCAAGGATGTGGTGACACTCTCAGAGAGAGGAACTTGCCTTCAGCAGAGCTTTAACTCAAAATTATCATAAAATGCTGATGAACGAGATAAAGATTGCCAGGCTGATCCAGCAGCCTGCTTGGTTTTAGTTTTACATGGTGGGAGATGAAAGGGATTGTGTGTCTTTGGCACAGGGAGGGCTGGGAACAAATTACAGTGGTTGTTTCAAATTTAAAAACGTGCCTTATAGTAATTTTTGTTGGTTGTGCTCATGCCCTTTTGCTTTTGCCCACTGTAAGGGGTTTCTTGCTGGGGGATATCTTACAGAAAGAGCAGCTGTTGCACCGGCAGTGAAATTAATGAAAGTTTCCTGTGTATTCTGCAGTTGGATACTTTGCAGTCCAATAAAGACTGAACACATCAGAGCCCTTTCTGCAGTCTGGAAATAAAAATGCCCTTCTCTGATATCCAGCACTTCTCATGAAATGAATCACAGTCCTTGAGACTTCTGCCTCCCCCTCAAACTCAGCTCAGACCAGGCAACAAATTCGAGAGTTGCTTGGGGTGAAATGTCTACAAAGAGAGACAGACACGACGTTATCACACGGGTCTCCTTTCCTGCATAAATCAGGACAAGAGGCTTTAAATTAGCAATTTGTAATTTATAAAGACAGACTTTATACCGTGAGAACTAGAGGGTGTGATAAGAATACTGACTGTCCCTGTAGGTGCCACAACGTGACCAAAATGCTTCTTTTGCTGGTTGTTTTGCCCTTGCTCCTACAGTGGTTGGTTAATGAGTTAATTGTTGTGAATGAGATACCAGTCACGTAAAACTTGCCTATTTTCTCTCCTAATGGAGATTTATACATAACATGCCAAAGCTCCTTTTGTAGCTGATACGCATGTGACACAGTCACATGAGCAGTTTAAGCACAAAACTCTCCCCCCCCAAATTGTCATCTACAAACAAAGGAAAAATCCATTCCGTTGAGAAGGGGGAAAAGCTTCAGCTGAGGGGTTTGGGGTTTTTTATTTTAACGAGAAAGTCATTTTTTGAATCATGTGAGGAAAGGGGGCTTTATGAAAGAAAGCCCAGACAGCACCATCCTTATCTAAGGACCCTACAATAAATGGGGTGAGATCATCCAAAGAAGTTATTAACACATAAACTATGCTGAGCACAAGCTCTGTGACCCACGGTCATCTTTAGTGCAGTATAGTGACTACAAAAGGGATATAAAATGTATGGAACTTTTTTCCCCTTTTAGCTCGTGCAGTGGTAAATTGTCTCGTCCTGCTGATACATTGCTGTTTGTCATGAGTGATCTAGAAATGAAAGGAACAAACACAAAACAAATCACTGAAACATTTCACACCTCATCATCAAACCCATGTTCAGAACTCTTTTGTTGTGCTCTACCAATAATCAGGAGGGGAGAATCAGCCCATATATTTTTTATGAGAGGCACTAAAAGTTCTGCTGTCTCTGGATAAATCTCTCATATGGATTTTTGAAATCAGTAATTTTTTTAAGAAACAAAACCAATACGGATTTATTGCTGCTAACACTTGACATATTTTTAACAGTTTTCACCCAACCAGCTTCACAAACTATTCCAAATGAGGGCAAACACTCTTGTGGAGTGAGCATAACTAAACCTTTCTTGTCTTTTTTTTTCCTGCACAAAAAAATTGAAGCACCCAGACAATTTCTGTACGTTTTCCAGCACAACTAAGAGTACACTGGGATTCCTCCCTCTCCTCTTTGCACCTGAGAAATAGTTTATTTCCCTATCTGTTTAACGAACGTTTCTTTTGCCATTCAGTGGCAGCACTGCTGGTTTTCTGGGACAGGCTGGCTGTGCTGAGATCAGACCAGATAAGCCCCAGGCTCAGTCGGTGCCTCCAGCAGCCAGACTGCCCACATTTATAGAGGAAGAATTTCCCACAGGGGCACGATTCAGATGCAGAATCAGAGAAGTGAGCCTGCCTAAAAGTCTCCAGAAGCCTCTTGGCATTGCATTAGAACTGGCAGCACTTGCAGTGGTGCCATCAGGGATGAGCCCAGGCTGTCCCCAGGACTGCCACCACTGCCAGGGTGGCTTTAGGGATCCCGGAGCTGCTGGAGAGGAGGGGGCACTTCAGGGCATCCCCTGGCACCTGGTTCTGCCAGGGCCACTTGGAGACCTCGGGTTTTATCCCCCGTCCCAGGGCTTGGGCCAGGCACAGCCTCCACGTCCTGAACGGACAAAGCAGCAAACAAAGCCATCGTGACGTGGTTTTGGTTGAAATTTAAGGGTTTTTTCCCCGGTCTTTTTCGTCCCTGTCCTCACAAGAGCTGTGCTGGCATACAGAGGTGAGAGTGGCTAAGCCTAGCATTATTAAATGCATATCATATAAATAACAAGTGCTTACAGGCACCTCCACAGAAGTCTCCTGGCAGATCCTATGCTGGACAGAAACCTCTCATGCTCGGCAGCAACGCAGCTCCTTCTCCTTTGGAGCTGGGGAAACAGCCTCATTTCTCAAAAAGGTAAAATTCCCACTTACGCTGAATTCGAAGAAATTTTGTGCCAGTATCTCTTACCCTCCCCTGCTCCTCCTGCCCTAAACTACTGCATTCCTTTAAGATTTATGAAAGATGATTTGAGTGAGAAGCCAATGTCTCTGCAAATGACTCACTGACCTTCCACCTATGATCATGACCCTAAACCAGATGAGCCTTTTGAAGAAATATTGTGGATTGAGTTAGGAAATGGCAGTGTAATTGAAACAAACTTGGTGGGGCTGTTCAGCACTCTGGGAGGACAATGCCATGGCTGGGAAACCTTTGTCCACTGCTTTGTCTTCTGGAGTGAACTCAACAGTCGATTTTTCCACATGCAAGACAAGACATGAGGAGCTTCTCAGACCGCAGTGGCAATAAAAAAAAATGAGTCATTTCAAAAAAATTATTTCATGTCAAGAAAATAGCTTTCATCAGGTCTATAAATCAGCTGCAAATTGAAGTACTTGAAGTGGTTTTTTGAATTCTTTTTTTTAAAATTGGTTTACAGTGTCTGTCCGTATTTCTGAAGAGGGAACACTGGGCATTTAAGGGTTTATCTTTCAGTCTCACCGAAGGTGCCCAGCCATTCAGACAATCACTAATGCCTGGGTCAGGGACCCTCACAGAATAAAAAAGAAAGAGGTAGGAACACCAAAGACATGAGAAACTGCGTGTGGAGACCATGAGTGATGACACTTCAAAAATCTCAAGAGCTGCTGAGCCAAAGGTGTCCAACACAAGTGGGGTTTCTGTGATCTCCTCGGACCAAGGGGGTTTGCTCAGGGTTCAGCCCTGCAGTGACACCCTGGGGTGGCACAGACACGCAGGGCTCACCTTGGGGAGAGCCTCCAGGGAAAAGGCTTCAATGCTGAGCAGCTTCTTCCGTTCAAAACAATGGTATGAACTGGGAAAAATAAAATCCTGGAAGAATCTCGGAGACTGATTTCATAAAGGGATTGACTTGGGCAAGAAAGTCTGACATGAGGAGAACTCTCGGTTTAAGCCACGATGAGTTTACAGACTATCACTAATTAACCCAATTTACAAACTGGAGCTGAGCCAGTGCCCTGGGCAGGGGGAGCAGTTTGCATCATCTGAGTCTGGAGGAAATAAATTTCCAACCATGCAGTGGGGAGCGATGTGCACAGACCACAGTGACACCGACACTCCCGACCTCCCTAGGCTTATTTCTTGCTTTCTTTAAAAAAAAAAAAATGTAATTTTTGTTGTCCAAGTGCTTCAGTTCAGATTCACTTTGCTGTTATAGCCTAAACTAGGCTAAAGTTCCAGATTTACTCTCTTTTTGGATGTTTTAAACAAGGGGGGGACCCAGTGATTTATCACAAACAGCAGTAAGATACAGCCATAGTGCAAGGTCTGCTTAGACATTTTAGTCATATGACCTTCATCTTTGCAAGGATCTATTGTTACATTCCATTTATTTTTGTCAATATTGACATCTGACCATGGACACAAAATGATCTTTTTTCCCTGCCTATACTCTCCTGTCCAACTTTGCATTAAGAAAGCAATTCAAAAGCCTAATGCATGGAAAGTGAATCTTTTGTATTCACTATAATGCCCAATTTTTCCTTTGGAGTTACCAAAGCTGTCCAAACAAGAGCTAGATTTTCCTTTTCAGGAGAGAATAATGGAAACTTTAAATGAAATCAGAAGGTTACTTGACCTGTTAGAAACTCTGAGGTAAAAGTGATGTGAAATTATAACGTGAAGCCATGTGAGGCTGTTATATAAAACACAGGAGTGCATTACGCAAACTCATATTTTCAACAGAGCTAAAGATGAAAAGAGCTCAGAAACTCGCAGTGATTAAGCCAGCTGCTAAAAACTGTCCTATGCTGTGCTGTTGCCAGGATGGGAACCTGAATATGATTTTATTTTAATTTGTCCACAGTGAAAGATTGATTATTTCTAATCAATCTCTCAAAAGGCCTTTCAAAGAACGAGGAAAAATCTTGCTGCTTGCAGCTGGATTTCCCTGATCATTTGCAGGATGAGTCCCGAGTGCTCACCCCAACATCTCCATCAGATTCCCAGTCTTACAGTCCTGAACCCCAGCAGCATTTTGACATGCATCAACCCCAGAAATGAGCTGTAATTTCAGATATTCAGAGTCCAGCTGTTTCAAGGGCACTGGAGGGCTGTCAGAAAGCAGTGATTCCACCCAAAAGCATACAAACCCTCCTTGGAGATGTCTTCCCAGTCTTTGGTGGGAGAGCACAGGGAAAGAGGGGGGGAAAAGCTGATTTTCATGCACTTCAGCAGGTCTAACCCAGGGCTGTCCCGCTGAACGTGCAATAGAGAGGAGGTTGGGATTTTTGCTCCAGGTTAGCTCGGGGCGTGTTAAAGCACCAGGGCAGGGATCAAACCCTGGATCTGTTCAGAAAGAACAGCATTTACCTCACTCAGCTTTCTCCTGGCTCCCTGGAATTTTGTGACAGGTATCCCTAAAGGAGGGAGGCTGCACTGTGGGGCAAAAAAAGGGGGAAGTTGTGTTTGCAGCCGTTTTCCCAACAAACCCCTTTAAAATGAAATTACCAGCAGCCTGTTCAGCAGACAGAGCTGGGGACACCCCAGGCACTGCTCACACCCCTCAAGGAGGGGGGATCCCCTGCCTTGGATCACTCCAAGTCCAGATCCAACTCCGAATTTCGCTACGGGTACAGTGACAGAGCCAGCTAAACACTAAACACGCTTTTCCCTGAGGCTTCAAGAGAGAGCAGAATGTTTTACAAAGATGGTGGGTAACACGGGAATATTTTGCCACGCAGTCATTGCAGGCTCATGCATTTCCCAGCATTATCCAAATGGGATCACGAGTTTGGCTTCTTCTGCCTTTCCTTGGGAACTTTTTGTTAAAAATACATTACAGACCAAAAAAAAAAAAAAAACCCAAACCAAAAAAAAACCTTTTTCAACCACTTTATTTTTTTTTTTTAATGCACAAAAATTAAAGGAATGGGTGATACTGTCACTGCTTCGAAGGGTGTTTGCCCTTTGAGTGTCTTTTTGTCTTTCCACATGCATTTTGCAACCATTTCTTTGGGATGAAACTGTTTTCTCCCCCATTCTGTGCATTAGGTTGACAATGCACAGAATTGCCAGACAGTTTTGTCGCTTATGCCTTAGACTTTCCTCTTCCTTTGAACCCTGCTCAGCGTAAAAGAAGTTTTTCTTAATAAGTAGTTGTTCATCCTTTGATATGCACATCTGGATGTGCCTCTTATCTGCAGCATGGTAATGCTGCTTCCTGAAGATAGTGATAAAAGAACAACTGCAAATAACACACATACAAAAAAAAAAAAAAAAAGAAAAAAAAAAAAAAAAAAGAGGAAGAAAAAAAAAAAAAAAGAAAAAAAAGAAAAAGAGAGAGAGAAAAAGAATGAAAGGGAAAAAAAAAAAAGACCAAAATGCTTTCAGATTTTTTTCAAAAAAGAAAAAAAAAATCTGTGTGGAGAAAAAGGGAAAATGGTCTGTCCTCATTTCTTTGGGATATAATAGTAGCAAAGCAAACACAGGAGGCCAAAAGGAAAATAGGTGAAAAATTTACATGCAGAAATCCAGGGTATTATCAGTGTGATGATACATAATGCATTTGAAAATCTCATATGGCCCAGATTAGGCCTTGTTTTGAACTCAATTTGCTGCCTAGGATAAATCACAGCAGAAATATGAATAATCCTAATTCAACCCCATATTTCCCAGTGCAGTTGATGAACTGATGAGGAGGAAAACCTCTGTGTGTGGGACTGAATTCTTCCAGTCCATGATGTGTTTTGTGTCATGGCATTCCATAACTCTTAGGATAAACTGTTCAGCATCACTTTAATCGCACCCCCGCCAGTTCTGCAATCAGTTCCTAATCTCAGTTTCTTCATCTATTTTCACCGCTGGATTTGAGGAAAATGCTTGGTGGGGTCAGGATCCCCCAGCTCACACCATACCCTGCCCAAATGCCTCTGAAACCCCGGTGCTTCCTGCAGAAGGTGAGATCTGCCTTTTCCCTAACAGCCAAAACAAAGTGCTCCAAATGAAAACTTTCCAGGGCCCAAAATTCAGCCAAATTCACAGACAACTCGGCTTTCCCCATGCAGCTGGAGGGATTCCTTATCTCTGTGAATATTTCACAGCTGCTTTCCCCCCAGCACAAATCAGGAAATAGCAAATCAAACTTTTCGGTGGCTGCAGTGGGTCGTTAGCCGCGGCTGCTGCATATCCTCACCCTGCCATGGATGAAAGGTGAACAGCAAAACTGCTCCCTGTAAAACCGGGATGGAGGTGCTGCCCCAGCCCTGAATGCTGCAGGGCCGCGGTGCTGGACCCTTCCCAGCCTTACAGATAACAGTCATGAATTGATCCCTCATTAGTATGCAGCAGGCATGGGAAAATGATAAACTCCTATTAACACTGTCATGGCAACTGAAAAAATGGCTGCTTTGGAAGAACAAGGTCCACAACAGAAGAAAAGCAAAGGCCTCTTTCCTTTCTTCTGTTTGACATCTGTTGTTTAACATACAAAATTGTATTATAGTGACACACACTAGCACAGGCATGGTTAAAGGTTTGGCAGTGATTGTTATCATTATCAGCTCCTCTTTGCAGGGCTTACGTGGCTCATCTCTGAAATTTCGCTCTGGGCTGTGACCTGTCATACAGGATTTCAGCCCAGGGGCAGAATTTATTGTTCAGATTTTGGCTGCATTGTGGCTGAGCAGAGAAGAAAAAGAAAAGTTGTCATTAATTCATCCTCCTTTGGGACAAAACCTCAGCAAATATACTGTACATTTTCTTAAACCAAGTGAAGTCCATCTCTCAAGAAACTTAGAAGTCCAAGATCTATTGAAAAATCTTGGGTGACATAATCATTTAAATCTAGTATATTTGTTTATTGTAAGATATTGTTAATGTATAATTTACATATTTGATATGAATTACAGTTTTGTCGTAATCTACTGAGTTTCCTTCCAGAATAAAGAGTTTGTGCCATTTCCCACTCAGCTCATTGTTCCGAAGGTGGACTTTTACCCCCTATGGATAATACCTCCTGTTGTACCTGACTGTCATTCTGGTGACCTTGGGGCTGTTTTGTTGTTTTTCAACTGAGGACAATTTCCTATAGTTATAAAATATTTCATTTGTCACCCCATCCAGCAAAATAAGGGAAGAATTGTCACGGAGTAGGAGTCGGAATCGATTGGTCAGAGATCCCCATGGCTGATAATCACTCTCCCTTCCTCATTAGGGGAATCAAAAGGATTCCCTTTTGGTTCTGTGCAAATCCCACGGGCTGTGGTGCTGGACTGGAGGCTCCTGCCCACCCGCCCTGGCTCTGGAGCCCTCCAGGGGCAAATTTAGCTGCTCCAAGCCGGCACAAGAGACTCCTCCGAACAGGTAACAGAGGGAAAAAACCCAAACCGAGCAACCCAACAGATCTGTCAGCACTGAGGATCTGGTTTAGGCTTTATTCGGGTCTCATCTGCTTCCTCCCCATGGGTCTGGGCAGAAAGCTCCTGTTGACACAAAGGCCCTTCTTCCCATGGCCTCCTGTCCTGCTTTCAGAAGATCCATTTTCTCTTAACTGCAGCCTCCTGTGCCCCAGCTAACCACACACATTCGTTTTACCCAGCTTGCCTCGCATCACCCTCGGCTGCAGCAGCACTCCAGGATTTTCGGGCACTTTCGGTCCCACATTCTGCTGTGGGACACAGCACCAGACAAGACTGGGGTGTCTCTGACAGCCTTCTACACGAGCTGCAAATGATTTACATCCCCTGCCTTAGACAACTGCATCTGTTACCTTTTGAAAGGAACTCTGCAAAAACAATACATTTTGCTAATTATGAAATTTGTGTGAAATAAATCACCCGGTATCTGTGAAATTTGCTGATTAGCATGTCAAAGAGCCCAAATATCATCTGCATCCTTCAGAGATCTGTAAGAAATGCATTTTTTTTCCCCTCTGCACCTGCATCTATTAATTGCTTTCCCACAAGAACTCCCTCTCCTCGAGACTGAAGCTGTGCTGTGTGCAGATAAATGCACAGAGGTGATCTAATTTAATTTCCTCTCATTAATAGCCTTCCTCCATGGCAACATATCAACATCTCAGCTGTGACAATGAGGACACCTGAGTATACACATATTCTGTGCAGCCTCCTTATGGGCAAGAGCCTGTCAAGCTTATTAAATGAAATAAAAAGAGAATTTTAAAATGCGTTTCAAGCAGCTTATTGAGAGTTTCTTGATCAGGGCCATATTTCGAGCAAGACATGGGTTCACAGGCAGCTGGAGGCAAGAGCTAACAGACAGGCCTAGGATTTTAGCTTTTTATAGCTGCTGCTGGATCTTCATTATCCCTGCAAAGATCTTAAACAAAGGGGGAGAAGCGCTGCCTCCTCCCTGCGCAGCTGAGGGTAGGAAAGGGCCGGGGCCAGAGGTGTGAACCCAGCACTGCCACCCTCCCATTACTCTCACCCAGTTGTTAACTACAATGCTGGGCTATTTAAATGCTAATATTATTTAGCATGCAACGATCATTCAGGTTGGAGTCCCGGATTTTCTGAGAGGAGAAAGAAAAAAAGAAACTTTGAAAACATTGCCTTACTGTTCCCCAGGACAGCTCCTCACTCATGGATTTTGGGAAGGATGTGCTGGCACTGCCTCACAGTTGATACACGAGATCTGGTTTTTTAGTTCTTCGTGTTTTCAGCTAGATCCTTGCTAAATATAGACAAATTTTGCTTCTCTCTATTTTTCTGTCCTTTATCTGAGTGCAGGTTTGCAGATTTTCTGTGTGTCAGATCCCATAACACTCCTCCACTCTCTTTGCCTTTTTTCAGGGGAAATTTGGAAAAGGAAAACCCATCACAAATGGATAAAGTGCAAGGCCCAAGTTGAATCTCATCGTGTTACCCAGTTTGTGAAGAGGAAGAAGGAAGGTCACAGACTACAGCAGCTTCCTCCCAGGCTGTGTGAATATCCCAGCACAGAACCTGCCCTTGCTCCTGTCCAGGGCTGGGCCGGGCAGACGGGCACCAACACTAAAGGAAATCATCACTGACACTACAAACTGCGACCCTGGAGCTAAGATAACTCACAAAAAGGACCCCAAATCTGCTGCTGTCCAGGGGAAAGAGCAAAACCAGAGGCCTTTGAGGTGGCCGAGCAGGAAAACAAAAGTTAGGTGAAGAGCTAAACAAAACTCACATCCATCCTTGCAACGCTGACATCCTGGGTTTAGAAATTCCTTTCCCAAAACCATTTCACTGCCTTCAGCTTCCAAAAAAAAGAAATTCTGAAAGGGTAACCATGCTCCCTTAGTCCCCATAGCTGGTGAATGAAGGAGATGCTGCTTTGCTGGCCAGGTGGAATTGCTGCCACAGTTTGGGGGAAACATTGCTGTACACGAGTCCCTTTAAAGCACATGAGGAATTTAAGGAGCCTTAGGTCAGCTGAACCATCTCAGAGGATGCCATACTTCCTTCGATCCCTGATCAACAGTAATCCACATCACTTCATAAAATCTGAGGGGAACCAAAGCCTTGAATGAGCTGATTTCAACACTCAGGTTTTTCCCTGCTCTCGTATTAATAGGGACCTTGAAGTCTGCTATGGCTGTGATAAGATATTTGGTTGCATTGATGTAATGTACTTTTTCTTATCAATATGCAAACAGGACCCTAATCTATTTATCTCCTTCACATTTTATTTGGAGGATGGGGGCAAAAAGGGTTGTTTGAAGGTTGCTTTTAAACTTTGGTATCTAATGAAACCAAGTTGACTTCTAAAGCAAATAATACTAGTGATGTGCAGAGGGGATTGTTTTATTTCTCAGCAGCATTTTCCAGGTTTTATCAAACAGCTTTTGGAACAGCTGCAGAGGGGTTTGTGGAGGTCACCCAGTGCCAGCACCCTTGGCAGAATAAGGGATAATGACACACGGATGTCCCCAGGGAGACCTAATGTATGAGGGGAAGTACAGGACAGTCTTTAGTTTTCCAAGGGGAGAAGTCACTTCGGAAGATGCTGGGAGCCAGTGACATCTGGACAGCTGCAATCAATTCATTTCAAGCCAACTACAGTGGTTTGGATTGCAGGAAACATTGATCTGGGTGATAACAGCTCCTCAGTGCCATCCACCCCTCCCTTTCTGTGGGTTCTCAGTTGTCCTGTGTATGACTGGAAATCCTTGGCACAGGGAGACCTTCACAAACACAAAGCTTGGAGGCTGAGAAGGGAGCTAAAGAGAGCAGAAAAACATGAACTGATTTTTCTCTTCCCATCCATTTTTTCTCAAAATTTTTTTTTGCTATTCCTTATCCTCACTGAGCAGCCCAGAATGGTTTTGGTCCAACAGATCATTGCCAAGTCCCACACCTTGTGCAGGTGGAAGCACAGCACAAAACCTTGCACTTACATTAGGGAGATCAACCCCCCCATCCTCACATTGTCCTGATTTCCTTCAAGGCAGGTCCTATTCTAGTTTTACTTGAATGATCAAATCTTTCACTCAGGGAAAAAACAAGCAAAACAAACCAACCAAAAGCCACAAGAGGTGAAGGCACTGAGGTATCTTCTGAGGCAGTGCCTCAGCAGGGAAGCCCCAGAGGCTCCTATGGTTCTAAGGACCATCTGCAATACCCCTGAACTCGCTGCTCCCAGGCACTCACAGTTATCCCTTTCCTCTTTAGGCTCTTCTTTTCCAAATAATAGCAAATTGAGGGTGTGTATTTTCTCTCTGCTTATCAGAGGAGCATTTGAAGTTGAGCCATCTAATCCAAAAGATTTTTTAGCTAAACAGAACTCCTGCACTTTATTGACTTGGACTGTGGCACGTCACCAGAGGCTGAGCTGGGACTCGCTGACAGCCACCGTGCCCTTGGGGGGTGCAGCATTTACTCCCTGGGGTGCAACCCTCCTGGGAGGTACCAAATCCTATGGATTCTACATTTCACTGCAGGATTTTCGCTGCCTCTCTCCGTCGGGAGATTCACTGCACGACTCTCAGCACAGCACAGTGCAGGCCGTGCTCCTGTTTCATCATCCCAACAGCCCAAATATTTATTTGAAAAATATCTGCAGGGAACAATGCAGTGTTTGGTTGGCCTGGGTGAAGAACTGCCACCAGTCATAACTTTGTACCTTATCCCTCTATTTTACAGAACCATGGAATCCTTGAGGTTGGAAAAGACCCCCAAAATCATCAAGTCCCAGCTGTGCCCGATGCCCACCTTGTCCCAGCCCAGAGCTCTGAGTGCCACCTCCAGCCCTTCCGTGGTCACCTCCAGGGATGGGCACTCCAACACCTCCCTGGGCAGCCCCTGCCAAGGCCTGACCCCCCTTTCCAGGAGGAAATTCCTGCTGATGTCCAGCCTGTTTCCTCCTGTGTAATAGTGACAAAATTCTCCCTTCACTTGCGGTCTGTTCTCATAACAAACAACAGCAAATAATCGCAATGTAATGATTCAGGGATCACAGAATGGCCTCTTTGTGACTTAAACCTTTGGCTGCTTTGTTACTAAAAAGCAAGTATTTGCATTACTCCATCATAAGAGAATATGAAATATGTAGCTCCTGCATCAGCAGCAATTCACTGCAGGACATTTGACAAACAAATCCTGATTCTGTGACTCCTTTCACACCACGCAGTCCCCGGGTCACTGGAACCCCAAGTCTCCTTGGACAGACAGACCTGTGGCGTTGCACAAATACAGATTTGAACCTCTCTGCCTTGCCTTCAAGAAATTATTTTGGAGCAGAATGCTGCAGAGTGTTTACAGCTGAAACACGAACACAACATGGACACATTTCCATACAGTGTATGGGAAACACCTGGCCCCGAAACCGCCGGGTAAAAACTGCTGTCAACCTTCTGTTTGTCAAAAGGGTATATTTATCCTCTGACTTTTTGTCATGACCTCTGCATTCTGAAATGAATTAAAGGTTTATGTGCAGGAATGCAGAGAGCAGGAAATCAGGAAATAGCCTGGGAAATGGCTTTCCTGCCCCGTTTCACTGCTTTACGTACTGTAACGTCATCAAGAGCGAGACTCTGTCACTTTGTGCTGCCTCCTTGCTCTGGGTGTCAGTGCCCCGTCTCCTCTCCTGGAGTACCCCACGCATCAATTAAAGGCCGTGGTGCTGGCTTAATTTCAGTACCAGGCAGCAAGAGAATATTCAGATTTCAGTGGTGACTTGTATGTGGGGTGCACAGGAGAACTGGCCACGCTGGAGCCACTGAGACACAATCAGCACTCACTGTGAGCCAGCTGCCCGGCATTTCTAAAAGTAAAAGCAGAAAGATCAAGTCTAGCCAGGAAGCAGAGAAGTGACCCAGCGCTGTCATTGTCACGAACGGATTGCTCTGAGGAACATTCGGTGTAGAAGTAAAGTTCGTAAACTAAAAGTGCAAGAAAAAAGTTGTATTTTGTAACCAATTTTTTATCAGACTTCTATGTTTTTAAGCACTACACACCAAAGAACCAGGTGGGCAAAGTGCATGACCTACGTGGTGCTTAACAGCCTTATTGAAATGCATAGAAATACCCTGGTGGGGGAATTGCTCAATCTGTCTCTCAATGGTAGCAACAGTAAACTGCCTGAATTATTTTCAAGTAGCAGCATTGAACTAAAGGACATACAGTTAAAAAAATGGCTGAAAAAATAGTAATAAAGAGAAATCAAAAAGGTTTTACAGTAGCTGGATAGTTTCCATGAAAACCTATTATGAATGTTTTCTGAAGGTGTTTCGTGGCTGCTGCTTAGTAGAAAAAGGATTCTCTGAATATCTTGGACATCAAATCTCTTTCACTCGAGTACTTAAACATGAGCATCAGGATCTAACCTTAGATTAGCTTCACTTTGGCTTGGCAGCCTTTGGAATTAAACATCTGTGGGCCTCAGTGGGAACAGGGAGAGCTCTCAAAGCAGCAGAACTCACTCTGTTGTCACTCTGAGACTCTGAATTCTTATTGCCTTTCCTGCTGAATTTGACAGGAATTGTCATATGTAAGACAGTAAAAAAGGACTTTATCTCAGCTTCCTTAGCAATACCCCCCAAGACAAAAGTGCCACATATTACAGTAAAGATTAGAGCAAAATGTCCATTAAAATTGTGTTCAGCCGAGCTTTTCCTTTATAACACTGCTGCAAACAAATTCCAAATGTACCCACATCATTCAACCCCCTCCTCCCCAAAATAAGTCTTGCTGTTTGTTCCCATATCTGGATGGGAAAAAAAAAAGTCAATTTTTAATATTTTGGTTTCTATGCCTTTGTTTTAAACAAATCAGCCAACATGACTAAAACAGGGAGGTTTTCATTTGGCTGTTTAAATAGAGCATTTGGAAGTAGCTGGGTGTTTACAGGAAGCTCCAAAACAGGAATGTATATTTTTATGCAGCAATTAGTGATTGTTTAATATACCAACCGGGAAGGCAAAGAACAGCATAAACACATAATTGTTACCAGGCAGGGAGAAGTAGAGCATTAGGAGATAGCATAAATAGTCAAACGTGACCTCCAAAGGTCAAAAGAGAACTAAACAATTTTGTCACAGCACTTGCTTATTTAAGTCAATGCAAGTCCAATTTCCTCTCTGCTGCCTGGCCTGGTATTTTATACTGTCCAGTATTATTCTTATTTGCCAGGGACACACAGGATCGGTTGTCCTGAGCACATTTAGAGGTTGTGTGTGACTGTTTGGAAGAAAAATCCAGAGCATTTTGCAAGTCAAAGATGAGTATTTTAAACACAACACCACGTAAAGCACTGAGCTGAAAATGTCCACGTTATATTAATTTCTAGCAATGATTTACTGAGGTCAATGACAATAAAAATGCAAGTCAGCTACGGAGGCATTTTGTAACCTTGTTGATTTGATTTTTTAACTCCCTTCATGCCACCATGTACAAGATTACCCTGGCACTGACTAGCAATAAAATTTAAAATTTAATCTCTGAAACAAACGATTTTCACTGAATTCATTCATGTTTTGCCCCCACCCCCAACTCCCTCCTGAGAAAGAATCTCCTTTCTATTGCAGTGCAAGGCTAGGATTTCACTGTGGGGGAGTAGCCCCTATGTATGAACCACATGGAAGACAGGATTATTTGGTTACACTTTAAAACATGTTCATTTTTAGACCCTGTTCTTCATAACAAATAAGGCATTTTATCCTCATATTCTTTCTCCTTTTTTTTTCCCCTTTTCTTTCTCTTTTTTTTTTTTTTTTTAAAGTTTCCTTGGAGTGATTATAAAAATCACTTAAATCCTGAAGGGGAACTATGCCTCAGTGACAAAACAAATTTGCCACAAATCATTTTACAAAAGAACAGCAGGACTTTAGACCAAACTCGGGAACTGTTCCTATTCATCATTCATTTGTTTTGGAAACTCCACCCTCCTCCTGCCATGTTCAATATCTAATTGGCATTCTGACACTTCAGATAACTAAACATCTGCTGCATGGATGCTTCTTAGAAGTCTTTTGTTCTGTAAGTTGGAGTTCAAGGGATACAACTCACCGATACACTACATTCGTGCCATTGTTAGGGCAACTACTCTTCCTGAATGGAGAGAAAACAGTCCAATAAAAGCATTTTGCACAAATACTTCCCCCCCCTCCTCCTCCTGATCAGCTTCCTAAGGGGCTGGTGTATTAAAATTCAGATGTCAGAGTTCTGCTGCTTCTTGGCTATTTCCGCACTTTAGGAAGTCGGGGTCTTTGCAGCCCTCCTTAAGAGCTGCTGACAGAAGGTTAATTTCTGTTGCAGTGACAAGGAGGTGTCACCACCAAACAGGGCTGGATGCTTGCTTCGATGGCTTTTTTTTTTATTATTAATATAGTAGTTCAATGAATGTAAATGAAGAAGGTGGGTATCCGCCACCCAGTGCTGCTGTGAGACCCTGGGAGTTCCTATTTTGAAAGCAGTTTGGATCACTTAGATCAAAAGATGTTGGGGAACTGTGAAGCAATATCTTGTGGATCAAGAAACAAAGCACGGGTGAAATTTTGTGAGCAAGATTTGTTTCTGCTGCTAGGTGCTCTTTAGCCTAAAGGCTTAATTATCTGATGCACCCAGCCACTCTTGTGCAGGTATTATCGGTATTGGAGTAGCTCCCAGAAATTTCGGAGCAGCCTCTGTGTGCTGGACCCTGAGGAAAAAGCCACCACGCTCACGTCCTCATGGAAGGACAAGGCAGAGCTGAGACAGGAGGAGGGCACAAGCTGTGCTGTGTCTTGGTAAAACCAAGGATGAACCCCAAGGGGCTCCTCCTCCTGCTTCACCATCAGAAGTTTCACAAAGTGGTTCCTACTTAACTGTAGCTGCTTCTGACTCATCCTTCAGACATTCCCCTATTCATAACCACAGGAAGGACATTCCCTTCCCAAGCACGGCTTTCATTGCTGGAAACAGGTTTTTAAATGCCTGAAGGAACTGGGCAAAAAAACCCCCCAAGGCCCAAAGAGGTGCAGCCATCAGGCGGTGGAAGTGGATGGGCTCCAAAGCCTCTGCAAGGCTGAGCAGCTGCCCAGCTGTGCAACACTCCCCTACCTGCCCGGATTTCCAAGCCTTGCTTCTTTTTTTCTTTTTTTTATTCTTCTGGAAATCTAACACTCCCTGAAATCAAGTTGCTGTAAACTCTGTGAGGCAGGTTACAGAGGAGGGCACTGATGAATGCCCCTAAAAACCCATTGTGCCCACGCTGCTGCATGAAAAAGACTGCTGAATACACTGCATAGGAAACAACTCACGTCATTGTCCTTCTGCACACACAATCACTCAAATGATGCATGTAAATAAGAGATTTTATAGGCACATTCACTTTGCAAATCCTTCCCATCTATTCCAAAAGAGCCACATTGTAAACATTAACAGGCTGATCGTAAGCCTGAATTTAGCAGAAAGGCTTCCAGTAACACATGAGTGGGACTGAATTGGACAGATTTCTGTATTCCAGATACCTCACTGCCTACCAGCCTCAGACCTTGGCCCTGGCAAGCGTTCAGTGCGTTCAAAATCTCTTCTGTAACATCTAAATACTCTGGCCAAGTAGCAGAGGAAGGGGACAAAATTGTGCTGTTTGTCAAGACAGAGGAAGGGATTGAAGAAAAAATATCACAGCTACTTATTCAAATTAATGTCTCTGCAGGAGCTGACACAGAATGGTTAGTTCACAAAAATGTATTTGATATTTCCCTGTGCTATTTTTGAGGAAGGACTGGGTAGTTATAAAGAGCCAGATGAGACAGGTAAAAGTGGAATAGCCACTCCTATCTCCAGGTAACTACAGCCAAAAGTGATCTTGCCCCATGTCAAAGGTTGATTTAATTCACTGTGGGTGAGCCCAGACTGGCAGGATGGAATTCGCATATGGCTTTGGGAAATCTGGGTTTAATTCCTCGTTGTCCTAAGCAAAATCTCTCTTGATCTTGGCCAAGTATCTTAGCACTCGGATTTTCAATATATATCATTTGGTGCTGCTGAATGCAAAAAATGCTTGTAATAGAGCATGAAACAGCAAATACATCCCATCTCCCTTCATTTTCTCAGGGGATCTCCTAGTACACGACTCGGATAATTAAATTCTCCAAGTAATTTCACTGAAACCATCTAGCTGGAGGAACTCTACCCTGAGCCTGCTTGGAGCTCCGCGTGCCGCGACTGCAGCGCTCTGCTCCCAGGCTGGTGAGAGCAGGCCTGTCCCAGGAAGACCACGGTGCACTGCTTCCAAATCAGTGTCACGGCTCCCACATGGGAATTTTCCGGATTGCTGGCCCAAAGCATCACTTGAACCACTTCTTCCCTTGCTCCATTCCCTCTCTCACGCCTGCCCTCACATCCTCTCACTGGATCGCTTTCCGGACGGGGCTGTTGGGGCCTTCTGTCAGTCTGTCCAACCCACTTTCCCTTTTCCCCCCCTGCCTTTTTCTCCTTGTAAAGAAGAGAGATGAACATCTATGTCAATGAATCCCTGACCTACATAGGCTGACCCTGCAGAGTCAGAGATAATACACGAGAGTAAATGAGGTCAAAAATGGAGAAAAGCCCCCACACGGTGAACTTCCCACCGAGGTTTCGCTGCACCGGGGCTTCCCGCCAATCCCTGGGTGCCTGGTGGCCTTTCAGCTTCTTTAGGCAAAGTTTTTGGTAAATTTTATCGCCAGAAAGGGTCACCCCAGAGAAGATAAGGGGAGATTTCCCCGTGCTCTCCCTCCTGCGCCCTCGGCAGGGCCGACACGCTTGAACGGACGTGACAAACTCGGTTCTGCTGAGGACAATGCTCGGGACGGCCCCGAGCCCCGTCCCGGGAGCCGTGAGGAGGGGACCCCACTGTCCTGCGTGGGAAACCCAGCTGCACCCCTGGGACCACCTCGCCAAGCTGGAGGTGCCCGTGCCCAGGCAGGGAAAGCCTGATCCTGGATAAACATGGCTCTGGAGATGACCGCACAACGTCAATCCACGCGCTAACGCCGCTCCTAGCTGGCAACGAGGGCCGTGGGGAAACCTGCTAAAGCATTTCATCCGGATCACACCGCCATGGCCAAAAAGAAGGAAAAAACGGAAAAAAATCCTTTCACAAAAGACTTCTGAGCAGCCTTACCTGTTGCTGGCAAAGCAACAGTGTCAGAATCATATATATTCACCCCCAGCATGAAACAGGCTCCTCTGCTGCTGCTAACACAACATCCAGGTGTTAGGCCTCAACCCCACTTCAACTATTGTTTATTGCCATTGCATGGATTAATCCCTGCTGTCAGTCCAGCCTGCGAGATGCTCTCAGAAAGAAAGGTCTGCATAGCATCACGAGTGTCAGATCCTGCTTTGATACACTTTATCTTCCCTTATCCCTTCAAACTCACCATGACTACTCTGCCTGACATGCTAAAAATGCTTTAGAATTGGTGCATATAGGCTAAACTCTGGTTTCAGGGGAAAAAAACCTGCCCACCCCCACTTTTCTTTTTTTTCCCCCCTTTTTTGACAGAAATCATTGTTGATCTGATAAGAAGTTTGTGGAGTATCCAGTTACAAACTGAGAATCCCCAGAGTCGGTGATTCATTAGTAGTTATCCTGGTGTTACAGGAAGTAAACAGCTTTTAGATGTGCATTTTGCATCTAATTATGTCACAGTCCACTGGCCTTCTCAAAGGTGTGTTGTTTTTCAGGGTAATACATTAAAGATAACAGATTTTACAACAACAGCTGGGAAAAACAAAAATAGATAAGTCATGGAAGCTTTGTGAAAGAAGTGGGAGATCTTTGCTACACAGAGGAGACAACTGGGTGTCATTTGGAAGGATGTGAAACTTTATCCAGCAAAAAGGGGGCTGGCAAAGCAACTCTATTTTGTGCTCATATTCACCTTCCAGAAAGATCCTGAATCCATTTGCTTTTGTACTTCATCACTAAATGATTAATTGTAGAGGCTTTGTCCCATTCTCAGATTTATCAAACTATTCTGGATTTACTTCGCAGCATGAGTGGACAGAGCTGAGGCCACTGGGATTTCTCCCACAGGAAGTTTTCGTTTGCTCTGGGGGTCAGACCTGAATTGCTGTGTATCCAACACTGACCACTTGACTTTTTAAAGTGAATTATCTCTCGTTTTACCTGAATTTTTCGGGACTCAGACAGCAACAGGCTGGATGCCAATGCACTGCTCCCAGGCTTTTCCTGTTGGCCATTCCCCAGCCCAGCTGCCACGACTGTCCCTCATCCCCTCCAAGACAAGCGTGGCACTGGGGCTGCCTGTGACGGGCACTGGCACCAGCACAGAGCGGGGTGATGCCACAGACTGTCACCAGCCACGGGCAGGGAGGAGTTTGGGCACACGGAATGTGGGTCTGAATCCCAGCCCCAGAAGGAGCCAGAGGGGGAAGTCAAGGAGAACAGGCCACGGGCCAGCGGGACGGGAGAGATGCTCCTGCAGGCACAGCCTGCCCTGCCCTGGCACCGTCAGCACTTCCAGGATCTTCACTTATTTTCAGAGATGCTAAAAAGACAAGGACGGCCCAGTTTGGACACAAACAACGACATTCCTTTGAATGCTGTCCAGGATGTATTTAAGTAGGGGATGACTGATCCCATTAGTCTGCTAAATCCCAGACTCAGGGGTACAGAGAGCAGCATTCTTAAAAAACAAGCAGTTTTACTTAGTTTAGCTTTTATCATGAAATTAAATGAATACTCGGAATTACATTAAAATAAATCATAATCTGAGAGGGAATAAAATCCAGAGGCTTTGTTAAAGAACCCTTCCTCTGTCATACCTCCTAAAATTCTGTCACCCACGTGCCAGGAGATTGTTTAGTGATTTTAAAGCACTCATGCAACCCTTTTCAACTCGGGAGCCTTCTGGTCTGTCATTTTGCCCTGTTTTGGTTTGCTGGTTTGCCCTGCCCAGAGCAGTGCTGTCAGACTGCCTTCTTGCTCTTCCCAACCAACTCCAACCTTCTCTCCAAGAGCACCAGCACAAAATACATCCCTCCTTTGCCTTTGGCTTCCCTGGAGCTCTTTGTCCTCCTGCCCAGCACAGCACTGCCCACTTCAGCTCTTCCCACCTTGGGCAGCAGCTCTGAACACCAGAGTGCCCCAGTTCCTCCCACCTCAGAATGGAAATTGAGATTTCCTTCCTCATCCTGGCAGGGCACTGCCAAGACCTTCCTGCTGGGTGTGAAATAGTTCAGATCTGCTGATGAGAAAGGCTACAGAAGGCCACGTTCCTCCACTCTGCAGCTGCACCCTGCTATTGCACACAGGAATGAATTTAAGGAATACCTGCATTTTACTTTCTCTTGTTAAAAGCAGCGTTTCAGTAACACAAACTGAACTGATCTGCTTGAGATCCCAACTAAATCAGTGGTTATGTTTCTAGGAAACTACCAAATGAATGCATTCGAGAGCACATTTAAAAAGAAATGCAAAAGTCCTGCTGGCAATGACAAAACAAAGTTTGAGCTTAGAATGGAAACCGGATGGGTTATAAATAACTGATGGCAAAACCTCAGTTGATTCAGTTCCACAGTTAATCTTTTATATTCTTCCAGTGGAATTTGTTTTGCTTGAAAAGGATTGTATGAAATCATAACCTTCATTAACTTTGAGTGATTCATTTTTTTTGTAACCAGATGTTTAGTTACAGCTGATAAAGCATGAAAACCTGCATTCCTCACAGCTTGCTCTGCATGGGTGTGTTGGGTAATGATGACAAATATTAAGGTACAACATTGCTCTTCTTCGCTGACATGGCAGTGACTGATCTGCTTATCAGATTCAGCTGGGGACTGGAATGCCAAAAGAAGGGCAAATATGAATGTCTCTGATAGGAGCCTAATGGCTCCTGAGAGTATTTATAGCTCAGAACAGGCTGGGAAAAAATGAAATGCAAACAAATTTGAAGAGAACCCGGACTGCCATTGTATGGGGTAAAGAAGGCGTTGTGTGGCTTTTGAGATGTGATTCTTATCCAGAGTGGAGGTGAAGGTAAAAAGAAGATACAGCTGCTCATTGCTTTGCACTGAGTGCCACATCCAGTCCTTCCTTGGACACCGCCAGGGATGGGTCACCTCAGGGATCTGGACACCTCCAAACCTCCCTGGACAGCCCCTTCCAATGCCTCACAAAGCACGAGCCAGAGCACTGGGATCAGAAGTTCTCTGAGTAGCAACTTCTCAGTCTCTAACAAATGGGAAACATAACTCAATCTTTTCAAACTTTAAGAAATCAATGAAAATGTAGAAGGAAACTTCAAGGCTTTTCTCAACTGAACTTTTTCTAAACAGATTAATCATTTCCAGAAATAGAAAATGTCAGTCAGATCATCTCGTTTGACACAAGGTCAGCTTTCTGCGAGTGAGGCCAGTGGCATGTCAGATGTGCAGATAAAACCAGGGCTCTGCATTGTGTGAGCCCAAGGTGCAGTTACCTGGGAAAGGGTTTCATTTCCCTTCACCTCCTTCATTCCAGGGCTCTGCCCAGCCCTCTAGGACCAAACCGAGGGACCCAATTTCATTATTGCTCTTTTTAATGTGCCTGTTTAAATGAGTAGTGCCAAATTTTTGGGCAAACACGCAGCAGTGTCAGACTGAGCACACAGCAGCTGACAAATAGATCTACCTGGAACAATTGAAGAAGTTCCTTGTTTGTTTGCTCCCACCTCTCAGCCAGTTATCACCAAGGCAGAGTCAGAGTGTCACAGGGGCAGGCAGGGAACTGCTCCAGGCAGAGCTGCAAGGATCTGTCAGTCAGCACTCCCTGTCCTGACAAACTGCAGCTCCGACAGCCCTGGCCTGCCCTGCTCTTGGCCAGGGAGTCTTTATTTATGCTGCAGCGGTGCAATGGGAATACAGCACCACTCACTCCAGCTGAGCTAAGAATTGGTGCAAAAGTGACTGATTTTAGTACTTCTTAATTAACTAATGAGGTATGGATAAGCTACACGTGAAATGTGGATCATTTCTAGCAGGACCACTGATTGCCCCCTCCTCAAGTACACCTTATCCCTGTGCCTTTAGGCTCTGGGCACTACAGGTAATCGTGTGGAGCTCGGGAACAAGGACATGTAAATAAACATTATTGTTCTGCATTAGACATGGAAAGTGCGTTCTGAGGTAAAACCTCAACCTCTACATACTTAATAATGAAATTTCAAATAACTTGCATTTTGCTGATGCAGATTGATGGCTTGCTGTTAATTGTGCCATCAGAACATAAGGGAATTTAAGGCTGCATTTTTTGAAATATTTGCCATGGAGAACACAGAACCAGAGGCCAGAGCGGCTTTGTATGTTACATTCTTGCACCAAGTGCCTTATGAACCATCACCCTCTCCTTCCCACCTCAGAAAATCCCAGTGTCTCCCTCCTGATCCAAGCTATTCCACTGCCTGAGCTCTTCCCTTGAGGGAGGAGGATGAACATGCACTACATCGATCAGGAACAGCATTTACTGCACTTCAGGAAGATGCTCAGATGTGCCCTGACAAGGTGAACCAGAGTAGGTTCATACTGACATTAGGTAAAACCTGGGCCATTTTAATTTATTAAGTACAGCTGGACCATTAATAAGTTAATGTATGGTAAGGATGAAACACTGCAGAGGCCAAAGGATGCACATGCGAGGAAGAGCTGAGGCCACGCTGGGTGCTAATAGAGACTGACTGGTGTGAAAGCAGTGACTTGAGGCAGAGCCTGGCTGCAAATCACAGCTGCAGCACGCAGTGACAGGCTGGCAGGCAGCAGGATTAGCAGCAGCACGTCCAGCTTTACGTGCAGCCCCGGAGCCAGGCTGGATCCCCACAATTAAAGGCTTGCCCTGACTGAGACAGCAGCTGTGCTCTGTGGAGCTCAGGTACAGCATCACCCTGCCCAAAGCCTCTGAAGCCAGCAGAGAGCACGAGCTGTCCCGGGGTTTGCCAAAAGTGACAGTGCAACCAGCCATGCCTGAAAAATAATGGGAATTGTCAACAGTTAATAAAACTGCTTTAAGAGGCGGATTGATCTCCTTTCAAAGGCACTCTTGCACCTGTGAAAACTTGTCCCTAGCAGTGTGTGTCACTGAACTGTACCAGTGGCACTGCAGTGGGATCAGCTGTTTGCACCTACAAAGTGGAAATCCAGCTGCCTCGAGGGCAGGTGAGCCCAGACCTCCCGTTCCCTGTAGTTTCTTATGATATGCAGTCAAAGTTTGTTGCTGTGGTAGGTTCTCTGCTTAATAAAAATAATGGAAATATTTGCTAGAGCAGGGCCCTATTTACCTCTCCAATACAGTGCCCTAACCCCTAGTTAGGAAAGTTACACACCTTCCCCTGCTCTCCTTGCACCTCCATTTTAAACTCTCATTATTCCACTGAAACAGTTTTGGGAGGAAAGACTGAAGACTTGCCGCTGGCTAAGATATGGTTTCAGGCTGGAAGAGGGGAGAGCTCTCCGAGACCTGGGGGAGGGCTCCAGCCCAGAGCCCCCAGAGGGGAGGGCAGCCCTGGAGAGCCCAGCCCTGACAGCAGTGCTGACAGTGCCAGGGGACGTGGCCTGGCCCAGCCTGCATTCAGCAGCACTCAGCTGAGACAGCCAGGGATGAGACCCTGACATTCTCCTCTCCTCCTGCTTTCTGGGACAAGGACAGGGTGGCTTTTGCCAAGAAGTGATACTCGGGGACAACAATTGCTGAAGCTGCTTTGGATGGCACCCGCCTCTCCTGTCCTTTCAAAAACCTTCACAGAGGAAACACTCCAACCCTCTCAGTGCATTTAATGAACCCAAGGACTAACTAAGAGACTTAATTTCTTTTTTCCTGCTTTCTTTTCTCCTCCCCCTGCCCAAGCTGGGGTGCATTTCTTGTGCAATGCTGATATGAATGACAGCCTGCAGAAGGCAGAGCAGAGGATTTCCACAACACCCGGGCTGGTATTGTGCTGCACCTTATTATCATTCCCTAACCCTGCACATATGGTCATCTTCCATTCTTCTAACTGGTTCCAGGGCCCTGGAATTCAGCATGACCCCTGAGGGCTATTCTAATGCAATCAGTAGGAATACTATATCCAGGGCCAGTCCAAAATCAAAGGCCTGGCCAAAGCCCAGGATAAATTACAGCTGTTATAAAGAAATCACCTTTTCACCTTGGCCCTCATATTCTTTCAGTTTACAGTCATAACTCAGCAAGGCCAGCAACATTTGTCATTAATAAACCTGGTTGGATAAACAAGACTGATGGATTAACAAGTCACATGTAAAGAAATCTGAGAAAGTGAAAAGCTTTAGACAGGAGGTAAGGATAAGCTGATTTCTTTTTTCTCTCAGTTATGACAAAAATTGACACATTTTTACATCTCTTTGTCTGTACATTATGTTCTCCTGCAACATGACTGACAGCTCGAAGTACAGTAGGGCTGAACAGCTACTGAAGAGAAGACACAGCCCTGGCCTGTGGGATTTGGGATTTCAGGATGCATGGATGACCACATGATCCATGAGCTTGGTGTTACCAGACACTTTGGTTTCACTAAAGTAGGGCCTTCTTCCCGGTATTTATCTTTTATCCGACTTGGACACCACTGTTTTCCTTCAAACAAAACCCTTTTGTGATTTTAAGTGAGAGGAAAACATATCTGACTCAAAAAGATGCATAGCCAGTTAAGTCCCTCATTTCCAAGTGAATTAAAGAAACAGCTTGCATAAAAGCAATTTCATTAAGAATTTTAAACTGAGTTGTTCCCAAATGTGCAGTTCTCCCACTTGGGCAACACAAGATTTTCCATTATTGAAACAAATACTGCATGGAGAAAATAGCATGCCAGAATGGGAAGGGTTAAAACGAGCTCTTGGAGACCTGTGAGAAAGAGGAAGAGCAGATTATATTCCCTAGCTTTCTTGGGCAAGCCTAAGAGGGTATGATTTTTCTTTATTAATCTTTCTGTCATTTATAGGATCTTGATTTGAAAGTTGTTAAATACCTGTTAAAAACAGGGAGCGCAAACGTTGTGAAACACGTACAGTATATTGATAATTTATATAAAAGATATATATAAGAGTATATTATATTTAGAAAAAAGAACAAAAAAAGTGTCTGAACTGTACAGTAACAACAAATCTCCACGGATGATCTCAGATTAAAAATCCTCCCCAGTGTACTCTAAGAGCACACAGGCAGCGAGGGAGGGACAAGACAGTTCAGTCGGCTCCAAGAAAGTGATGTCCAGGTGTTCAGAGATGTTTGCATTGAAATTCAAACGGATTGAGAAGTCTGTAATCTCTCTATTTTTGTTTCTGACACAATTTGGTCTAATTAGTCCTAATTTGCCACTGGGGTAGCGCTCTCCAGGCAGGGAGGGAGGGTGGGCTGGAGGGAGCTGTGAATGAATATGCAAACACCCCGTTCAGAGGCTGCAAACAATATCCGGGGGAAAAATAATTTATTAGGTTTTGGATGGGTGTTTTCTTAAACTATTTGGCTTTAAACTGTCTTCATGTGGCCATCAGCTGTTTACTCTGCAAACATCCCCACCCAGCCGGCACAATGCGGCAGCTGCGCCGCACCTTTTGTGTTTTCAATTTAAAGCCTTTGGGTTGATAGTTCACATTAACATGGAGAGAAATATACAACTTGTGAGTTTGAAAAGCAGTTTTTACTCATAAAAACCTTTGATAGTTTAGCCATCTGGTCAGAGTGAAAGAAGCTCATAAAAGAGGCCCAAATAGGGTCAAAGGTCTCTTGCTACGTGGGTCAAGGGGGCCGAGGAGGGTTTGCTGTAGTGGACTTTACTAAAAACTTGTCAGTGAGGATCTTTGACAAATTATGGCACATTCCATGGCTTTTTGGGAAAGTATTTGATTACAGTGTGCAGGAATGTTGTTGATATTTGCAAGCTTTAAGGAAAAAAGGCATTTAAATCAGAAGCTGTAAAGGGCCCTTCGGAACCACGGCGTGCGTGAACACGCGCAGGGAGGATTTTTATTTCACTCTGCTTTAATTTTTTTCTTTTTTTTTTTTTTCCTCCCAGTATAAAAAGATTCAGGGGAAAACAAAACAAAAACCTCTCTACTGCAGAAAGCACAAAGGCTTTGACCTTTGATTCAGGTCATTTATTCTTTTAAATGGTCACAAATTATAAACCATCCAATTACTTTTCCCCCCCCCCCCTTCCAACATTTGGTAAGTGACAGAGCAATAAACAAAATGGGGGGAAAGAAAGTTAAACATCTCCCTTATTTTTTTGGTTTGTTCTTATCAGCCTCAGTTAATTACACTGCTTCTATTTAGAAGAGGTTGTTATGAAAAGTAACAGGATTTGAGCAGGCTGAAAGCAATTTTCTTGTAAAGGTTCAGAAGAAAGCAGAGGAAATAACATTTTTATGAGGTGTTTCATGGCACAGCATTATAATAAGTCATAGTACAGTAGTCACGGCTTAAGGGAGAAGGCTACATCACTGAAACCCACAAAAATAGTTGTTTTGGAAGTTTTGGGTTGTTCTTTCATCCTGAGGGAGGGGCAAAAGCAGCAGAGAAATGAGTCAGTTGAAACTGTGTACTTAAAATATACAATACTAACATTCCTTGGTAGAAATCCACCTATTTCAGCTTAATCCAACTTCCAATTGTGCACACGCCATGGACTGTGGCCTCAGAAAATTGGATGAATATTCATTTCACTCGAGCAAAACCTGCACGGCATTTTCTGAGGAGTAACCTCAGTCACGGGGAGGGGGGAAAAATTAGGACTATTGCAACTTATTAAAACTTGCCTGGCTAGGCTGGCAGTTTGAAAAGCATTTTGCAAGTTCTTGATTGAAAGGTATTTTGTTGTTTTTAAGGTGGACGGGGCAGTTCAGAGCGTTGCAAAAGCTGTTTTTTCTGTGCATGCACACAAAGCAGGGCTGTGCTGCTCCTGCACCGCCCTGCTTGGGACAGCTGAATTTAGACTCTGACCTGAAAACAGGGAGACATCGGAGCTGCCAGTGCAAAACAGAAATGCGGGATTACACCAAGGCAAATAAAGATATGCATCAGTCTGTTGTCACCTGACTGTTTTTTAACAAACATAAATCAGCTTTAATAAGTTGGATTAGTCGTTAAGTTTTCTTTTAAAGGAACTCTGATTTCTGTACCTACTGCTGACCCTGAAATGTCTGTGTGTCATACAAACACACCAATTTATCTGACTTCTGCATATCCATATATCTCCTACCTCCTGGCTGGAATTTATTTTACATGGAGGTTCTCAGGGGATGTAAATCAGTAAAGCCCCATTGATTTCAGCAGATCCTGGCTGCTGGGGGCAGGCTGATGTATCCACAGAGGTTCTGGCCTAGGGTGTTTATATTGCCTCTAAATAAATAAATAAGAAGCATTAAGAGGTCATTATGTTTAGAGTGCAGCTCTGCTCCCAAGCAGGTTACAGTGGGACAGTTAAACAGAAACCTGGCCTTGTTAGCTACCCCAACAGACTTTATAATAAATAAGCTTGTCCATTAGTCATAATGATCACTGGGGAGGGCACTGGCTCTCTGAAATTAAGAAAGGAATAAAAAAAGGTGGGAGGGCAAAGCCCCAAACTGCCGAGGGTGTGGAACTGTCCTGGCCTGAAGCACAGGACCAAAATACTCCTCCTGCAGCAGAGAGCAGCTGGGCTCTCAGGACAGTGTTGGACTGACAAGCACACTGATGCCTCATCCTGCTCCAGGAAAGGAAAACCTCCTCCTGGAGACCTGCTGGAAGCCACGGGCTGGAGAAGACATGGCCTGTGCTCACGCTGGCCGCTGTTTGCTGAACTCGTGTTTCGAGTTGCACCGGGAAGAAATTACCTTTCCTAAACCTAGAGAAGGTAACCAGTAAATGCTCTTCTTATTCATCTCTCTAATCCCTAAATCCTACTAAACTATTTGCCTCAGTAATATCCCACTGCAGTAAATTCCACCGGTTAATCATACACCAAACACAAGATTATTTGCCTGTATCCATTTTTGCTGATTTATTAAAGGACTTTTTAGATTTGTCTGCTGTTTAGCTTTAATCATCAGACTCGTGGGGATGGGTGGTGGTCCCCGTGCTCTCCAAGACCTCATGGCCAAACCTCCAGGCACCACTGGCTGAGGCACAAGCACCAGGACAAGGCAGATGTGCTGTAATTTCTCCTGAGGACAAAAGTTGGTTTCTGTCACTGAAATTCCTTAGAGATCCATTCAGTTAATGTGGGACATCAGTTGCCCTTTGATGACAGAGTCCATGGAGCCTATATGTGCCAGCAGCTGCTCTTTAATTATAACATTACCCCAGGACCTGTGGGGACAAGCAGTTGCAGAGCATATGTGGGTCAGTAGCTGATGAGGCTGAAATTTATCATCGGAATGATGCCCAAGTGCTTTGCAAAGCAGGAGAATGATTAAGTATGAAGGTAGCGCTAAGCAAGGTTTAAAGATTAAGCTCAGATGAGAGCTATTTAAACTCAGATAATGATGTGAAAGCAATGGACAGTACTCCTGGTAAGATGTTAAAGGTTAGAAATACAAGGTTTTACAATAGAGAGGCACCTCTTGGCTCAGGAAAGCCTCTCTGCAGTCAGCGAGAGACCAAATCAACTCTCAGTCACACTGGCTTAAATCACAAAGTTACTCCCAGTCATTCCTGGGTGAGGGAAGTTGATCTGAGCACTGTTCTCTTGTTCTCACCTTCAGTTCATTCTGTTTAATGGCCATATGCAGATTATACCATTTTACACCATCCTGTAACACAGGCACAGGAATAAAACAGGCACTGCATGGATATGTAGATAAATACCTGCCTCTGCAGTCAGGAAATGGAAATTGTTCAACAAGAGTGAGAGAACACCTGTGGGCCCAGGACACATCATGGAACTGGGTTTCACATCATCAGCTTACAGACCCAAAGCTGCCCTGACTGACAGAGCTCAGACTCCTGCCCTTCGCAGAGCCAGAGCTCCCCGGGTCTGTGCTGCCTGAATTTCACCTGGGGCAGTGCTTTTCCCAGTCACAGCCTGCCCTGAGCACACACTGCAGTTTGAGGCTACCGTTTCCCACAAGAAAAAAACTAAAAAAAACCCATCCCAAAACTTAAATCAACAGAGTGACAGGTGAAACCAGGCTGCAAGGTGGATTTACTGTATTTCATTCACTTCTGGACAGCCTCATTTTTACATGACAGCTCAGGTTAAGAGACTTCTCTGATAAATACAACAGGAAACACACAACAAGAAGTAAGGTTTGAGCCATCCGCTTGAAATATTTCCTCCTAAGAACAGTTTGATACAAACAATATTCCTGAATATCTGCACTGCAGAATAGCTGCTATTTTTAAGTAACTGTTTGACACGCGCAGTCCCATGACCAGTGATTTTATTTTTGTTTTAACAAGCCCTTAACTTATCTGTTGCTCAGTTGCCAATGGCTTTGTACTTCACTGCATGGTTAACATGGGACACCTCCTTAAAAGTCCTTGATATTCATAAAATTGCACAGACTGTAACATGAGAATCACGACTGTTGAGCTGCTATTACCACCCAATTTACACTTCTTGGTTTGTTCTGTTGCCTTTTGAATCAGGATTTTAGATTATCGCCTTTCCAGCACAATAAACAAAACATGGGTGTTGTGATGAATTTACCAATCTCCATTAATTATATCAGCAATGTGGTGAAATCATCTATTCTGCCATCTCTGGAATATTGCTTGGATTCAGGTTTGGCTCTCTCAATCCGATTTGTAGATACTTATTCCTGCACTCGTGACCTCCTGATTGGATTATTGGAATTCTTTGCTGACAGCTCTTCCTGATAAGGCCTGCACAGGATTCAATTAATCCAAATGCAGTAGTGAAGAAATTCTGTTAAACAACTGTTCTTCCCTCGTGGTGTGCATAACCCTTGAGTAGCTGTGTTGAGCAGCTGCAGAGGAGCCCAAAGTGTGTCAGGAGGAGCAAACATCTCACTCTGCCCATGCCCAGCCCTTTCATCAACCTCCTTCCTGGCCCCACAGCAACATGTGTCTGTGCTGGGTGCTCTTAACCTCTCTGTCTACTGATCTGCCATTTGCTATGCCCTAAGTAATGAAATATTTTCATCCTCAGTACCACTCTGTGATTAAGATGGGAAGTTCCCCTTTCCTGTTCCACAGTGTGGCACTCAGCTCTGGAGCCTATGAAGTTGAGTTTCCACAGCAGGAGACCCTGAGGAGCATCACACTTTTCCATCCCTGTCCGTGGGCAGCTGAGATCACCGAGCTCTTCCCTCTGGTCGTGTCTTTGGGTGAGGGGAGGAAGAAAAATCCGCCAGAAAAAAGTCTACAGGCTTTTCCAGTAGATCTATACAGAACCATGGAATCATTTAGGCTGGAAGAAACCTCCCAGCCCATCGAGTCCAACCTGGCCCCATCCCCACCCTGTCCCCAGCCCAGAGCTCTGAGTGCCACCTCCAGCCCTTCCTTGGACTCCTCCAGGGATGGGCACTCCAAACCTCCCTGGGCAGCCCCTGCCAAGGCCTGAGCACCCTTTCCATGAAAGGTTTAAACTAATTTTTAAATTAAAATAACAAAGTAAGACTCCACTGAGTATTTTTGAGATTTTATCAGTAATACATGAAAAACTCTTGCCACTACCTCAGGACAGGGCAAACCTGGTCCTGATGTAAAGCAGCCTGGAGTGCAACAAGCCTGCAGTCAGGAGTGCTGGATGGACCCTTCCACAAGATCCAAACTTGCAGCATAAACTTTGCCACTTGCTGCCAAGGTAAAAATCCCTTCCAGATTTGAGGGCAGGATTTATTTGGGCCTTCACCTTTAGAGGAAAGAGAAGACTCTGGGTGACACCTGCCCTTGCACAGAATGTGACTGATCTCTCTGGGATGGCACCTGCAGCTTCATGCTTGCATGGAGCTCTCCCAAACCAAGCTGAAAGGTCTTTTTTGTTTTGCTTATCATTCTGAAAAGACTTTCCATCATTATTTTTAATGTGACCTGTTATAACAGCAACAGGGATGACACTTTTATATCACAATTTCAATCCTTTTAAAGTATCTGACTTCACTGACAGACACCAGAAAGCCAGAAAAAGCATTTCTGTTCTTTTTGCACAGAACATTTATAATATTTATTAGTCAAAACATTAGCTGGCTAAAAAAGATATGGCTTTTAGCTGATGTAAACCAGATTTAGACCTCCTTGGTTGTGTTTTCAGGACATAGAGGGGTGCAGAACCTGGCAAGCCAAACTGCTGCTTCCATTTGTGAGACAAAGAGGAGAAGCTGGAGGTTATCCACACCGGGGGTAGCCACGTGTCCACACATCCTGCTCACACACAACCTGTGCAAATATTTTTAAAATTCCAGAGCCCATAGTGTGTGTGGGAGGGATGAGGGGACCCTCATGAATCTTCCCAGTAAATCCTGGGGCTTATCGAATATTTATCAAAACTTAGCAGCTGTTTTGCCAAGGGTTTATGATAGATAGAATTTAGATAACTTCTGAAAATTAGGAGAGGCTAATGAAGTTCACATGAGGAATTCGTGGGTGCTGTTCAGGAACGTCGTCTGGCACAGAGTTCAAGGGTCCTGGCCTAGCGGTATTTAAAGAAACCAACATTTCACTGCAAATTTCAGCTGGGTGTATCTTACACCACAGAAAAGCAAGCTTGTGTCAGCTGAGGGTAATGGAACCCAGAGCAGAGCCAGAGACTGAGCACTGGGGTGGAAGGGAGCTCTGGAGACGACCCAGGCCAGCCCCCTGGCCAGGCAGGTGACACTGGGTTTGTTCCCAGGTGGGTTTGTTCCCAGGTGGGTTTGTTCCCAGGTGGGTTTGTTCCCAGAGAACAGGAACGAAGACGGATGCGCCAACACCCACGAAAGCACTGTTATGCCGTGGCCTCTTTTCCTCCAAGTAAGATGTTCCCAGCCAGTGGATTATAAATGCCATGCTTCATTACATTTTAAACAATAAAAATGAATGACCCATCTCAGCGAGTGTCATCTTTCTGGAAGGGAGGATAACCTGTGTGGTTAGGAACATGTCCTAAATCTATCTGCTCCATTAACCTTTGGAAGTTGGAGCAGCTCTAAGGTTTGAGAAGCAATTAATATCTCACAGGCAACAACATTCTTCAATGGATGACCCGGGATTTCAGTTACACCTGAGCAGAAAGTAATACCTCAGCAAGCTCTCACAAAGCAAAAAAAACTCATTTGAAAGTGCAGTGAGAGGTCATAAAAATCATGGATTACTTTAGTTAGTCATTTGTAACAGGTAAATGCATGAGTATAACTTCCTGGAGTGGGGGGAAAGGTCTTTATGATTTTTCCAGGGTTATGAATACATAAATAACAATGGTCACTTAAGAAGGACAGAAGCTTTGGGATTAACCTTTCTACACATTTCTAAGTAACCTGTTGACCCAGCAAAGGATTTTTTTCTTGTTTGCTCTCCACATCAATCATATCTATAGGAGATGTAAACATTTCACCATCTAGCTCAAAATGAAAACTAGAAAATAATCACTCGACCTTTACAATTAGCTGTTTACACTCAAGCTGCCTTTGGGTCAATGCGTTACTACAAGAGCTCTTGTGTAAGAAATGAGCACTTTTAGCTCTGGCACGGATTTCTCCCAGTTCAGGCCCGGGTCCATTCCCCACAGCACGTTTACAGTGACCCTGCCCACCACAGCTTCTCCATCGGGATGGCTTTCCATGTTGGTCTCTCAAGGTGGGCGTGTTCCCCTCCCAGGGCATCTCCACCTCCCCAGCCCGGGGCTGGGCACTGCCAGCCTGGCCACTTGGGTCATCAATAACACCGGTGAAACCCCAGAAATGTGGGGTTAGGTATGTTCTACTGGGCTTTGCCAGTGGCTATTTTTCTTTAAACTCTCCAGCACATGAGTTTGCCCGGGGAGAGGAGAGGCCTGGACTCGGGCTCTGTTCTTCCCTGCCAGTGTCCAGAGCTCACAGGTAATTTACAGAGCTTTCCCATGCAAGCTTTCCAACATATAATGTTATTTTTATGTCCAAAGTGGTCAAATCAGATCACTGACCCAGCATGCCATGAAGATAACACCAACCTCTGCTGGCACGGGGATGGGCCTTTGTTGAGCACCAGCTATTGAGTAAGAACTAATTAAACTGTCTGAGTTTAGCCACTGCCTCACCCGGGAGAGTTTTGCTCACGGTTCATTTGTAAACACAGCTATTATTTATAAATTGTGACTCAGAGGGACACAAAAAGCTCTGCACTGGTGCTTTATAGGAACCCTCATCTAGTAAATAACCAGTGAACAAGGTTTGTTGATCTGAAAGGAAAATCGACTCCAGACCAACGGCTCCATCCTAATCACAAAGAGTACATTAATCTCTTAATAACATCTCAGGCTTCCTTTGGAGTAATTCTGCCTTTTTCCACAAGCTTTTTGCATGCAAAAGATTCTTTCTGGGTTCAGCTTGTTCTGGTTTTGTGCCTTTACAAGCTAGGCATCGAATCCGAGTGCTCAACCAGTTTCCCTCCCGTTAAACCACACTGCGAACATTACCAGGACACTGCTCCAGGCTGGAAGAAAAAACTGCCCTACAACTGCAGTGTGATGGCATCACAGAAATGCAGCTGCTGCTTCACACTCAGGTTCATCAAAGCGTGGGCACGGCGTCACGTAAAACAGCATCAAACACGAAATTGTGCCTTTAATTTGTACAGGCTTTGTCCATGAATACATCAGGAAATAAGTTCATCAAAACATAATTACCCAATCAGCACTGCCACCACTGCTGCCTGCAGTAAACGCACATCCAAATTCAAAGCAATCCGAATGGAGGCTCCACAAATATAAATTCACAGTTTGCAAGTGCATCATTTCACAGTGCAAAGAGATTTGAAATGTTTAACTGATTCAGTTTTGATTAAAATACCCAAATATCACCTACGAGTATCAGTTTGGCAGCCATGGCATAGCACAGCTGAGCCTGAGTGCCACTCAAGAGTTCTGTTTCTATTTGGAGAAGAGAAACAAATAGACATAAACAGATATAAATAAGATTACTTGTTTTTCTGTGAAGGTTGGCTAAGCACTGGCATTGGAGATACTCTCAGATTTCTTCCTTTCAACCCCAAAAGCTTTATTTAAAGCAGCCTCTGAGCTCTTTGCAATCTTTAGTGGCTTTTAGCCACATTCTAGAAAGGCGAAAGGAGCCACAGCTTCTGCTTGGGGGAGGAGGCTGAGGCTCACCATGGGCTGAACGAAGTGCCCAAGGTCAAACAAGAAACCTGCATCCAAGATTTTTGCTTCATGACTTCTAAATGTAAATAAAAATCAGCAAATCTCATCTCTGCCGTTCCCCAGCCCCACCAACACCACTGAGCCGTGCTGAGGCAAACTAGAGACCTCTCTGTCCTCATATCTGCCAGCCAAGGAAATGGTGCAGGGAAACTGGAATTAACTCTTATCTTGCAGAGGGGTAAAATGTGGCAGTGAACATGTTGCTGCTTCCCTTCCTGAAGGACCCCATGTCCCTCCCACTCTTCATAAGGTGACATTATTTGTCTGTTTGTTCTAATAAAGAACTTCCAGGCCTCCCCCCACCACACACCTTTTTAACATCCCTCCAGCAAGAGGAAAAGTGCAAGAATTGGCAGCACACAAAATCAGCAGTGCCTTTAGGTTAACACAGCACAGGAATTCCCAGGCATTTAGGATTTACATTCAACTCCAAGTGGAAAATGATTTCATTCTAGTCCATCAAACCCCAAACGAATCCTTTATCATGGGCACATTTCAAGGAGAGCGATGAGATGAAGCACACGGACTAATGAGCTAAAACTCATCCCAGAGGGGGGAAACACCCCAACTCCCTGCTTTGAGAGTCCAAGACTGGATTCCTGGTTAATACAGCAGATGCTTTTATTAATGTCCGGAGAGCAGCTGAAGTGGGGCAATAATTGGCAGGGACTGACCTTGGGCTAATTTGAACAAACCAACTGCAAAGGAAACGTGTGCTTTCAGGGAGCACCTCTCTCTATTCACATTCCTCCATCCCAGGCACAGGGGTTTCGTGGGGGAAAAACTATACTGTGAAAGGATTTGTGGTTTTGATGGTATTGTTGATCTCTAAAAACAAACTTTTGGGTTTTGGGGTTTATTTTTCCCCCCCCAGAATATACACATTGCCAAAAGTTCCCACAAGTTAAATGACAGAATTGCCTTCAAATGGCCACAGCACCAACGCTTACTGCTAATGAGTTGCAGATCTGCATCATAATTGAACATCCAGATTTCCACTTACAAAAGAAGGATGTGGTCAACAAGAACAAATAACATTAAAGAGCCAAAAAAATAATAATTAAGAAGAAATTTGCCGAGAGGAGAGTACAGTAACTGACATAAATATCGGCCTAATTGCTGAAGACACGACTCGTGAAAAGACCAATCAATACGGGCAATGCTTCATTCTTTGTCTGACTGCAGCAATGATATGTGGCAATATCAGCTTTAATTGAACAATCCCCGGAAAATATTTGAGAAGGCTTTTCCATGCTCCTCTCCCCTGTTAAAAGGCAAAGGACTCGGGGAGGTTTTTCTCTGCCTCGCCAGCAATAACGCACGAACACGCAGACAAAGGGGACAAGGAGAAAAATGACACAAATGAAAGAACGATGTGATGTCCGTGTTTCATGTTAACAGGCTCCCTGTCCTGCTGCGGGGTCCATAATACTCTATCACAAGCGCTGCCAGGGGCCCATGCTGGGTGGCTAATTAAAACAATTACAAAGACAAAGAAGGTATCAATAGCATTCCAAGCAGCAAACAAAGAGATAAAGTAGTGAAGATTTAAATCATCAATGGTTGATCTCTCCGGGATAGTTTTGATGTGTCCCCAAGTCTCTCTCTCTCCCCTCTCAAATCAGGGAGCTGGCTGGTTCATTTTAGGTTACTTCATCACAAAAGGTGTGGGAATGGGCCTCTAAAATAGTTTCAAAAAACTGTGGTGAAGTAAGGGTTTGCTGTTTGGAAGTTTGTGTCTTGTAAACTTGGGCTAGTTTTGTGCTGGGATTTCCAAGATGATTTGTTTAACGCTCACTAAAGAGATTACAGCTTCTATGCATAACCCCCAGCTCTTCTCTACCAGCAATTACAGGCATAAACCAGAAATGCTTCGGGTTTAATTCCAGGTTTTCACAGGCAGGGAGGATAAACATATATCATGGAAGGAATCAATAGGAGGAGAATAGACGGCTGCATAAATTAGGCAAGTCTCTCAGATTCTGTTAAAGATTTCCCCCAAAGTTTTGATAAAGACAGTTCCACAGAGCAGGCTATATATAGAAAAATGGTCAGCAAGCCTCAAGTGTTTGCAAGGCAGGCTGGAGTAATACTTTAGACAAACACGCTTACCTTGAGTGAGGAGTGTAAACAGTGACAGTTGTTTTTCTCATACACCAAATTAAAGGCAGCTTCTCCAAAAGGGCTGTTCCATTTCATACCATCTATATGCCCCAGCACAAATTGTTACTTTACAGAAACCCACTTTTCAACAAAAAGCTTTTTGGAAGCCTTTGTTATACCGATTTCGTTATCTCCAGGCCCGTTTACCCAGGGCTTACTGGGAGCTATAGAGCAGCTATGGGCAAAAAGTTATGGGAGTTTGCAGGGGTTTTTCATTTGCTAAATTAATCAGAGTAAAGCAAAGAGCAGGGCTGGGTGTGGCAGCTCTGTAAATGCATTCTGACTTCCACTCAGCTGTTCTTTTAATCAGCAGGATAAAAAGCCAAAAACTCCAATTAGCCAACGAGAAACCTGCAGGGGCGATGGCAGCTTTTTCTGATTGTTTCCTCTGATGGGAGAAAAGTGATTGGGGATGCAATAGTTGGGGAGAGACCAGCAGCTGAAATAAATCCCTAAATAAACCGTTAACATGGAAAACTACAAACATAGATTCTTTTTTCAGAACTGTCCCTTCAAAAATGTCTTTAATAAACTTGGAATTAAAAGCTGCATTAAAGTGTCTACATAAATGTGCAGTTTCCCACCAAACCACTCCTGCAACAGCTATTAGGAAAACACAAACACTCTACCCACGTTTGAGAAATTCAGGACTAAGGATGGTAAAAGAAGAGCTCTGTTTTTAATGGATTCTAACAACTCTGCAGACAGCCTGAGAAAAACACGATTCTTTGTGAAAGAAGATGGTAAATGTGATTTTTTCCTGCAGGTTCCATTTGAGTACATGTTTATATGTGCAATTCTTGACTGATGTTGATGGATCCCCATAACAGGGATGAGGGGACAGAATGTAGTTTTATAGCTTATTAAACATATTTTCACATGGGGAACATTATTGGGTTCATAGCCTCAGAATGCTGAAATGTAATGGAAACAAAAAACCTCTGAATTAGAGTCTCACAATTTGTCTTGAGAGAGCTGAATGACAGGAAAGATCTGTTTGATTTTTTAAACACGTCCTAAACTTAGTATGACATTCTGAAGAGGTTTCAAGAAATGATTGTTATTGTTCTTTCACAGCAAAAGCTCCATGAAACCTCTGATTTCTGCTGGGAGATTTCATGCTAATTTTGTAGTAACTTCTACATGAGCAGGATCTGAATAACCTGAGGATTTCATAAATGAAAGCCTCCCAAACATCAGAAGGATTAGGCTGACACTAAACATTTAACTGCTCTGCCAAACAGAAAGAACACATTATCCTAACACAGAAACATAAGCAAACAATGAATTCATTTAAACCCTCAAAAGTTTTCTCACTGAGCTGAGCCTAATTTGTTATCTGAATCTAACCCTCAGCAAAACTGGCACCGGTTGGATTTCACAGCAACCCCCTGGCACATCTCCAAGGCAGCCTCCTTCCAGATGTGCAGCGGGATGCTCACCCAAGGCTGGTCCCCGGGCGAGCCGTGCCAAGAGCAGGTATCTCAGCCCTGTCTGCGGGTTCTGTGCCCCGGGGTACCCCGGCAGGGAGAGCTGACCCTGCCCTTCCCCTCTTCTGTGCGTGTGAAGCTGCCTCGGAGGCTCAGAGCTCCCAGATGGATTAAAATGCTCTCGGGAGTTCTGGATCTGCCTGCCTGAGCACCTCTAACCCCCTTTCAGCACTGCTCCCGAGCCATCCTGCTGCTTCCTGACCTGGATCTGCTCCATGATAGCAGGAACGAGAGGCAGATCAGGTTTAGGAGGAAACATCAGGTCACTGAATCAAAGCAAAGAGGGACAAAAAGGAAGATTTGCTGGCCAAGTGAGTGCTGTATGTTAAACCCATTGCTCCCGCAGCAAAATATTCCTTTATACAGTCCCCTGTGTTTTCTCTTTGCAAGTTTTACAAAGCCTCTGTTGGCCATTTCAGTTCTAACAAGGGCGCTGTGAATTCATTTTCTCAGCTATGAGTTGCAGTTATTAACAAAATTACGTCCCACAGCTTCTGACGGGGCTCCAGCCACTCTGTTTTCTGAGAAAACCCAAAACTTGTCCCTGATTTTTATTAACCAGTGCAATTGCTTTTAACACACCAGGGAGAAAGACAAGGACTTTAAGCCCTGTTCGTATAATAATGGCAACACTGTGGTTACTATTGGGGCTAGCTCTTAAAACATCTTTTGTCTCTGGCCACCAGCAGCAGCTTTATAATCCCTGCCCCACAATGGTGCTCTGGAACACTCGCCTTGGCCACTGCCTAAATTCTTGCCAAGCTTTTCTTCATATCCACAGAAGAGAGATTAAATTCTTAGAGCTGCTACTGGCACCTCATGCTTGTGAACCCTCCTTGGTGGAGCACGGAGGTTCATTTTTAACAAAGCTCTGGATCCAGAGAGGGCTGTTAAACGTGTGAGAGGCTCAGCAATAACCTGGCATGGGAGGGCACAGCCACAGCTCTTGGCAGCAGCCTGGGAGAGTGGGAGCCCTCTTTCCCAAGACATTTGGGATGCTGCTGGGATTTCCACCACAGGTGGGTGTGCTGCCTCCACAAGGCATTCAGGGTGTCCTAAAGTTGTCTTCAGCGCTTCCTCCTGGATTGATTTGGTGTTCCAAGCTCAGCACAGCCTTTTTCACCCGTCCTGCTGTGGGCTGCTGAGCTTGCTCCTTGCAAACACCAAGCCTTGCACCTCTCAGAGCTTCAAACCTCATGCCAGAGCATCACGGTAACAGCCTTAGGGAGGAGGATTGGACCTGTCTGAACACCCCAAATTCCTTTTTCCTGCAAGTCCAGAACTCTGTGCCTAGTGCTGAAACAGTGACACGTTTTCTCACTGTGTAACTGTTGTTCCTCAGAGCAAGAAGTTTAGCAGGGTCTGTCTTGGATCATTTCAAAACTCAGAGCATCCCAACAGAATTTCTGGCAGAAACAAAATTAAAGTTGCTAAATAACAGAGGAACTAAAGCTGCTGTATTTTGACAATTGTAATAGACATAAGATTAAAAATTCCCTAAGAAACAATTCCTTCTGCTTTTAATAATAGGTTCAGTTAGAGACCTTTTCTATTTAATCAACCTGCTTAAAATTCTTGCCTCCAGCAGGAAAGAATCTCAGTCACAGGGAGACAAACATTCATTAAGCCTTGTACAATAAACCTGCTCTGCAGCTGAAGTGCTATTAATATCATTTTACAGAAAGAGGAAATGGAAGAATAGTGAGATGGGAGTAACTTGCTTGGGGTCACAAAAAGGTTCACGAAACCATGGTCGAGTAGTAAACCTTGAATGAGAGACCTCTCCTCTGCCCCAGAGGCAGCACACCCTCCCTTACTGTGCTCTTCCACACTGCCTGCTGTTTACCATCACTTCTCTTCTTTTAAAGCCATACGTTTTATACGATGTGTATACACTGCTTTCTTGAAGATCTAAACATTTCACACCAACGCTTTAACGTTTCACTCCACAACACAAAAGCAATTCTTTTTATCCTCACTTATATTCCTAATTAATGAGCACTATTAAGGGGGTGTCCAGTTCCCCCTCACTGCTCAGAATCTCTCTCCCAGTAAAGAGAACTCCGAGGAATCTGACAGAGAGCAGCTTTTCCTGCCAAGATAAATGTGATGTGAATGCTCAGCAGGTGAAAAGGGACAAACCTGGCCTGTCCATGGCACTTGTGTCACCTCAGCTGCTGGCTGGGGACTCCTGGTTGTCCTGGTGGGGATGTGCAGTGCAGGAACAACAGATGGCTCTTGCAGGAGCCACTAGTTAAAATTATTTTACTGGTAGGGAAGTAAAGTGCAGAGCCCAATTAAGCAGAGGTAGAATTCTAAGGAAAAAAAATTTCTGTGATAGAGGGTGGAGGAGGTGGTAGAATAGCAAAAATAAAATATCCCAGACCAACAGATGTGATGGATTTTGTCACAGATTTGTACTTTGGAAAAGTATACTTTAATGTGAATTTATACATTGATTTCATTCCTGTGAATAAGATATAGATATGGAGTTGTTCCTACTGTGTTATCCTGGCTGGGCAGGAAACGGGGCGAGGAGAGCTCGAACTGCAACATCTGACAAAATATTTCAAAAATATTTTTATATTCAAAAATATTCAAAAATATTTCATTTCTAGAAATATTTTATATTTTTATAGATTTTAAATATTCAAATAGAAATTTGCATTTCTATATCTAACAACTGTAAATATGGGCAGAGGGGATGAAAAGTAGAACATCTTTCCCAGTTTAATTAACCTTGATTCAGTGCCAGATGCTCAGGGGACATGCAGCACCTCTGAGTGCACTGGAGTAGAAATTCCATGTTCAATTCCATTTGTTGGAGTGCCCAAGGACTCGCTCAAGCAAAGAGAGTTCTGGCACCAATCCCAGCTATATGGGTGTTGGTAGGATGGATGCTACAGATTTAATTTAAAGATCATTGGAGGTTGTCAGTCGTTCTTATTTTGGCCAGGTTCAGGGTGGCACCAGGAAGATCTGGAAGAGCTGAAAGGACTGGCAGCTGCAGGCCTTGAACAGGTTACCATCCATCCATCCATCCCCTGGCCTTGCAGTCTTCTCCCACTGCAAATGGAAAACGAAACGTGAATTAACATGAATTAACACTGTTCCTACAGGTTTGCACTCGTCGATTTTACCACGGACGTGGCACTGCCCAGCCCTGCAGTCAGCTCCGGCAGCCTGGTGGATGAGAAATAAGGCTGTCCCAGACTTTTAGTGACTCCTCAGGGTTCATCCAGGCCCCAGAAACCTCCCTGCAGCATCCCAGGGTGGCAGGAGCTGCAAGGACCTGCCCTGGAGCAGGATAACCCAGCCCTCCCTCAAAACCCTGCCCCGCGTGCGGCTGCATCCGTCCCTGCGCGTTCAGCGCCCGTCTCTCAGGGCCGACACTGAGAACCCTGACGGCCCCCAGGAAACGTGTTCCAGCAAGGATCCAGCTCTGGAGAAGCAGGAGAGAACGAGGAGACACCGGGAACAAGGCGAGCCCAGAGAGGGGTTCGGCAGCTCAGCGCAAGGTGTGGGGAGAGCACGGAGCGGGGAAAGCTGGAGGAACAACAGGGTGGAGAACACGAGGGGTGAGGCCTGCGGAGACAGTCGGATAAACCTCACAAGCTCACAGCTTCACAAGCTCACAGCCTCACAGGGAAGGTGCTCAGCCCTCAGCCGGGGCTGCTGGATGCTGGCGAGCACCAGGGGCACGCAGAGCCCCCGGCCCCGGCCTCGCTCCACCCCGGGCACTTCCCAGCACCGGAGTTCAGCTGGGCCTGCAGAAGGACATGGAAGCCAAAGGGACTTTTAGCCGGGGCTGCTGGATGCTGGCGAGCACCAGGGGCACGCAGAGCCCCAGGCCCAGGCCCAGGCCCCGGCCCCGCTTCACCCCGGGCACTTCCCAGCACTGGAGTTCGGCTGTGCCTGCAGAAGGACATGGAAACCAAAGGGAATTTTAGCCGGGGCTGCTGGATGCTGGCGAGCACCAGGGGCACGCAGAGCCCCAGGCCCAGGCCCCGGCCCAGGCCCCGGCCTCGCTTCACCCCAGGCACTTCCCAGCGCTGGAGTTCAGCTGGGCCTGCAGAAGGACATGGAAACCAAAGGGACTTTTAGCCGAGTTAATTAATGCCTGTAAGAGCAGCCAATTGACATCAGCACCTTGTCTGTCACTCCCTGTAGGAGGAGGAGATGTGTTAGAAATAACAGGCTATTTCCTGCTGCAAAGCAGCGGGAACAGCCACGGCCAAGGCAGGCAGTGACATCTTAAGGCGGCTCACAGAAGTGGCTGGGGAGTTTAAGGGATGGATTTCGTGTTACACGACGGGAGGATGAGCATAGTGCTGCTCCTCACCCGAGAGCTCAGCCAGAAACACCTGGGCACTGCTTGGTGACAGGCTGCTTACCCAGGGACTGGGGAAAATATGCAGCTTACCAAGAAAGTTCAACTTGTTTTAAAACAACAATAATAAAAATATAACACCCCCCCCACCCCTTAACAGCCGTTCCACTTGTAAACTGAAAACCAGTGTCTGTAAAGGAAGCAGTGAGTGAATGAGAGGAGTGGCTGAGACACCTCTTGTCTCTACAGGGAGTGTTTGCAAAGCCCAGCTCCAGGCTGCTGAGTTTAACTTCACCGTGTATCAATGCAGAGACAGAAACTTCCAAAGGGTGACTCAAAGCTGACGCTGCTCTGACTCAGCCCTGAGAAAACTGCTTCCCTGTGCTCACAGAGAGCAGGCAGATGTGAGCAGCCTCATTAGGGGATGGCCAGCTTCTGTGACTCCCCATCAGTCCAGATTGCAAGGTTATACAAGGAGTTTTAAAACAAAAATGTTTTCAAAAGATTATTTATTTTACCTTGTATTTGTACACCACTGAAAGAGCAGTAGGTGCTTTATAAATAGAACAAGGCCACTTTTATCACCCTAAAGTGATAATCCTGCAAGTTTCCCATCCTCAGGAGGACTCACTGGTATCAGCCAGGGCTAATATTTGGCAGGAGGTTCTATCCCAGAGCGGGGAGGTTCACCCAGGTACTTCTAAACATTGCTGCTCCTGCTTGCTGGAGGCCTTGAAAGCTTGGCCCCATCAGCCTGGCTTGCAGCACAGCACAAGAGCTTTGGCCACCCAGAATAACACTATTTTCTCTAAGGAGAGGGATCAGAGCAGCAGCAGGGCAGCCAAATGCTGCAGAAACCTGCTGCAGGTACCACAGGGCGCCTCTGCCCCAGGAGGGACCAAAGCAGGGAACAGCAGCTTCTTACACAGGCATTTGCTCAGTGCCTGTCACAGCCTGTAAGAAGGAGCTGGGACCAGGAGGTGCACCTGAGGAGATGATTTTGGGGGCGGTGGAGCTGGAACACCCAGAGACAAGGAGGAAGGGGAATGTTCTGCACCTGGGGCCTGTTGGCCAAAGCAGCTCACCCAGGACGAGGAGCAGCTGGGTGATGCTGTGGCTTGGCCTTCGGCTGAGGGTGATCTGAAAAGAAACCAAAGTACTGAGTACTCAGCAATTATCAACAAAAACTCACAGATCTCACTCCTGCGGGAACCAGACTACGAGGAAGAGCAGGGGTCTTCAAAAGTCCCTGTTTATCTATAATGCATAACACAGCTACACCTCAGCAAAACAAGCAGTCAGAGCCTTGGGAGAATTCCAGCATTAAATTACTTCCTCCAGTCTCAGCACACCGTAATTTATGTAGGATACAGCTGAGAGGATTCAAAGAGGGAGCTGTCCTGGGGGATGTTTCATTTCCCAGCCTGTGAGTTCACACGCAGGCAGAACAAGCTGCTGAAAAGCAGAGGTTGCCCTCCCTGAACAAAACCGGCTCCACACCTGCTGCCTGAGGACAGCTTTGCTCGTGTCCAGTGCAGGGAGGCTTTATTCCCTGTTTTATATCCACTCCTGGCTGGAAACCAGCCTTTGAAAAGCTTGACTGCTCTGTGGAAGCAATTTGGACACAGCTCGCTTTCTGTGCTGCTCGTTTAAGGAGTTTAGGTGACGTGAGATGTCTGAGTGGCTCCATCCCAGCTGTCGTCTCACACAAAAAAAATGTATGGTACTTCTGAGTTTTCTACCAGTGGAAAACACAAGGTTTAATACCTTTTAGTGAGATGCACCTCTACCTCCCATGGCAGAGGTGTTTTGGGAGCAGGAGTTCATAGGCTCCACCAGCACTGACACGAGGGCACGTATTAAACCACTGAGCAGCCGTCCTGTGTAAATAGGAATTAACTTGTCCTTAATCTTTACTCGAGGTTGAATTCATTATTTGATTGATAAACTCCTGCAAGGACCTCCTGCACTGTGGCAGCCTCAGCTTCTCCCCTGGCATCAGGAAAGGGCTCTGTGAGAGGGGTGCAAGTGCAGCCTGCACTGGCACTTAGATGAAGTTTCTTACTTAAACAACTGAGATGGTTGCTTTTATCAATTTACCAGCCAAACACATCCCCCCTGTCTGATCCCTCCGAGCCATGGCCAGATTTTGTCAATCAAGCCTGTTGGGACCTCTGGCACACAAATGACAAATCACAGTGCTACCAGAACTATTGACACACATTTTTAATACATAACCACTGTTGTTATATATAATCAGAGCTGATAGAGTTCAGCAGAAAAGGGTATTTTAAAGTGCCAATAAAACCACTTAGCTTTTACAACACACTGCGTTTACTCCGTTCCCCCCTTCCTCCAAAAAAGCTTTTCTTTTGAACTGAGCAATTTATATATTGGGTCAGTGTTATAAAGTAGGTATTTATAGCAGATTTCAGCGGAGTGGGAGCTGGAATAAAGGCAGCTTGCTTTTAAATGCAGCACGGAGGCATCTTTGCATTGATAAGATTAGCAGCTGTTTGTACATAGGAGATGATGTGCTCACCCAGGGGCCTCACGTCCTCCTTCTGTAACTGTAACCAAATTTATTTGCTTTTTAACAAATCACTTCTGCTTCCATTTTTCTTAGATTCATTCAGTGTAAACTGAGTAACTGGTTTAACGACCAGGAGCTGAAGAATTCGGCTGATAACACCACGATGCCTTTTGAATTGAATCCTTTTCCCTCCAAAGCCCACAATAAATGCATCACCAGGCCAGTGATAAAAGCAGCTCTGAGCTGTGTAACCACTGTAAGATGATCACATAAGCACAGTTGGCCATCACTTGGGCTTTGTTATGCCTCGCTTGGGTTTATCTTGGAAATCAGTTTGGTATTGATGGCATAACTCATCAGCAGGATGCTAAACAGCCCCATACCCCAAACTGCTTTGATTGCCACAGTGATACCGTCCTCCTTCACACAAAACAGCTCACAGAAAATTAATCGACACCCAGATTTTCACCTAGCATGAATACAGTAAATTATAGTCAACATTTAAACTATGTATGACACTTAAATGTTCACAAATTTAAAAGTTTTTGGGAAGTCTCCTTTAAGGAAATTCCGTTTTGTAAATTTTTTCCCACTAATAACAATGCAGAAGGAAAAGGAGGAGTGTTCTTAATTTTATGGTACAGTCTCTGTGTCTAAATATGAGCTAAAATAATGATAGTCTTTGGGATTTAAAGAAATTAACATCTTTATAACACAGAGAGGCATAAAATGGAAAACCTTTGATGAAGTGGGTTTTCTGCATGAATGAATACTGATTTAATGGGCAACATGTTTGTTTATTTATTTATTTTTACTACTTGCTGTTAGTTGTAGTAAACAGAAGAATTGTGTGTGTGGCCCAGTTTTTCTCCAAGTACAAAGTACGTCTATTTACCAAATGCAAAACCTGAGCTCACACAATGAACGGAGACAAGGCAAAGAATAGAAATTTGCACATGCAAATAGAGCAGTTCTGCACGAATGAGCCCACGGCTTCTGGAATAAATCTGTGAAAGCTGAACCCAGAGCAGGAAGCTGCCAAAAGGTGAAAGAACAAGTAAAGTTTTTTCTTCTGTTCGTTTCTGGTTTCTGTACCAGTCATATCACAAAGCAGATTTTAAGCAGGAATCTGACCCGAAGTCAATGGAAAGATCACTACAAAGTTCAGTGGCCACATGGATAATTTATTCAGAGTTTAATACAGACAGAAACTTGTATTTCTCCCCATGGATTTTATGGATCCTCCCTTTTCATAGCCACTGGATTGATAGCTGGGTTTATTATTAAAGACTTACCTACACGGGGAGGAAAAAGAGGATTAATTCCAATTTAAATACTTTGCTGCCACTGCTCTGCAGCAGCTGGGGCTCAGGCACTGCAGAGGGCCAGCTGGGGTTTCATCCCTGTGTCCACCTGGAGGGGTTTCCCTCAAAACCCTGCCCCCAGCCCGTGCCAGGGATGCCCCTCCTCTGCTGCCAGTCCTGCCCATCCAGTCAGGCTCAAAACCATGCCAAAGCCATGGCACAAGCCTTCTGCACGTGGCTGATGGGGCCTCTGGATCTGCCCAGTCCTCGGCTTTGTGCATCCTGAATGAATAAAAAATGGGGGAGGATGTGTCGCTTTTTGTTAACCACATTCCACGCATTTTTATTAATTTGCTATTGGAAGGAGGGTATGATTTCGCTGGGGGCATCATTGTTAATTCATGGTGCTGCCCTGAAGGACAAATGAAAGGCAGGTGGGTTTTGGCCGGGTTTGAGCCCATTTTACCATGATCAATGTGCTGGTCAGCGCTCCTAAGGGAGTTTGGGACTTGGTGCAGAGGATTTATAGGGCTGTAGAAGTTGAAAACAAAAACAACAAAAAAGAAGAAAATACGAAGAAGAAAAAGCAAAAAGATAGGTTTAGATGCCCTTTTCTCCATTGCATAGGAATGTTGTGCCACTGGAGTGGAATTTAATTTAAACAAAAGCATTGTCTTCTTCTCTCTACCTTATGTAGATGATTTCAGGAATTCATAGGAAAATGAGAGTAGAGGACAAGGGCTGTTTTCCCAGCGTGCCAGTGCCTCCTGGCACAAACACCTTCTGTACCCTCATCCCCAGGTATCCCTGAAACCACCTTCCTGTTCTCCTCAGACAGACATTCCTTCCTTGATCTCCTGTTTCTCGAGGGGTTCTACACTGGACATTCTCCCTTTCTGTCCCTTATTTTCCCTTCCTTTGGAAGTCTGGAAAATTCTGGACTTGTTTGGCCCTAAGGACTACACAGCGAAAACGAGCAGCGAGTGTCTGCCTCCGTTTCCAGGGCAACAAAGACTAAAAATGAGAAAAAAGGCACCTCCTCACAGCTGTGGAGATGCTTGGGAGCTGAGGAGTTCCTTGTCCACCTTTTCTCCCAGGGAGGAGGGAGTGAGACTCGAATGAGCCGCTTTGGTGAGTCTCAGGAGCTGGGAAAATCCAGCGTCCTGCCAGGCAGCGCTCCCGCGGAGCCGTGGCCGCTCTCCGGCGCCAGGACACCGGGACCCGCGTGTCCTCGCCTTCCTCGGCCAGAACTCCCTCTGGGCCTTCTCCCAAAGCCTGGCTCTGCCCAGCTGGCTCCGGAGATCCGACCTTTCCTCCTGACCCCAAGGGCAGCGCGAATGGGAGCCACCGACACCGCACTTTCAGGGCTCCTCGGCAACTTTTTAATGCTGGATCTTCTCGGGGAACTTCCCACCCTCCATCCCCTCCGAAGAGCTTTGTCAAACTGCAGCCTTTTTAATTTCGCTGCCGTTGCCCCTGGAGGAGCTGGTGAAAGTTATACCAGCCGTACATTTATTTTACTGGTTTTACCTCCCTTGTTTTCTGATCATCAGTCTGTCAAGGCTATCGAGATTTACATTTAAATGTAAAACTGGACTGTCCACCAAACAGCCTTTGAAGCTATTAGCTGTGAAAGATAATCAATTGGGAATGGGCCCCTGCAGAGCACTTTTCAAGCAGAGTCATCACCAAAAAGCAATTTTGCTGGCAGGCTTTTTTTTCTTTAAAGGAAAAAAATCATGAACATCCCCAGCCAATTAAAGTTCTATCAGTGGCTGATCTCCGTGATTTTACAACAAAAGCAAAATTTAACATTGTTAAGGCAAAGTGATTCACAGGATGAATCCTGAACTTTTTAGGAGGGACTAAGCAGCAAGGACTGGCAAGTTTTTAATAATCCCCCAGCAATTTTATGTACTTTGAGAACCAGAATGATCCAGCGTGCCCAGAAATGAGGAAAAGTGCTGCTATTTAAGGTAATAAGTCTTACATCAGTCTTGCAAAAATTTAAACCCAAGGTACATTTTTATCACCTCTTTAGCTTTACAACTCTAACATGGCATCTCACATTGCTGTTTTGTTAAAAACGATGTCACCATTTGTAGTCCCTTCCCTTTATTAGAATAAAAAAGCACGTTTCACAAAGAACTTTAATCTATTAATTATGACTGCTATGCATTATGCAGCTGAGCTTTATGCATTCCTGTTCTTTCAGATTTTCCTCTGGGCCATCAGGAGATGTGACTATCTCCAGGATCTATCCGGGTATTTGCATCTCGCTCATCACCCAGGTATCCAAGTTATTCCCATCCTCACAACATCCTTCTGAGGGCACTCACCTTCTGCAGGTGGGGAATCCAGCAGCACAACCCCAGTGCAAATACCGATATAACTGATAAATAATATACTGCTGTTACTGATGGAATAATGAATTATGGCCAACAGCAGCAAGTGCAGACGCTTGGGGAGGAGGAAGCTGTGATCTGTGCTAGGAACAGGTGTGGGGTGGGTATTTCCTTTCAGTCTGACATTCAGAAGGTGCAAATGCAGCCACCAGGCAGAGGGAGGTGAGGGCTCAGGGCTGGCCTTGCTCTGCCTCTGCTGGCCCAGGGCTTGGTGAGCTCCCAGTCCGTGATGGAGAGCAAAATAATGGAAAACTGTCTGACAGCTCAGAGCAGGAGGCACCAGGGCCAGCCTTTATTTCAAACGCTGCCACTACAGACAGCACAAAGATTTATCAGCTTCCCTTCATTCTGGAGGACATCCATGGGAAACTCAAGCTGAAAACATTGGAGGTTTCTCCAAGCCTTTTTTACGTGTCTCACATCAGGTTTGATAAACTGAGACATTGACAGCAGGTTGTCTCATCCAGCAGCACAAGAAGGCAGAAATGCATCCTTGTGTCTTTAAAATAAAACCAAACCAAAACAACCAAATAAAAATACCTCAGAACACTCTCCAGGTCCTCAGTTAATTATTTCCCTGATCATGTTCAACTTTTACCTACAGAATGCAATCACTCTCACTAACCAAGAGCTTTCACTTTCAGAATTAAAGGTAAGTTTACACAAGGCCTGAGTCGAGGAACTTGAACACCTCTGTCAAAGCTGAATCTGCAATAAATGAGAATTCCTCCTTTTAGAGAGGCAAACACAGCTCCTGAAGCTTGTGGAACAAATTGGCTGATACCACAGGTTACAGAATTCAGTGGCATCCCAGCAGCAGACCCTGAACGTGAGGGTGTTGCTCTCATGGACACAGCTTGTAAAAAATCCACCTCTGCTTTCCATGGACTTCTTTCCTTCCCTACAACACTCTGGAGCCTCCAAGGACAGCTGTGTAACCGAATACTGGATGTTTTATGAGTCCTTCTCCATGTCCAGCAACTGGAATAAAGACAAAGGCAGAATTGGATACCTGAGAGAGAGAGGAAAGAAAGCTTTTCCTGCCACAGACTTTTAATTCACGCTGATACCTGAGACATGATTTCCTCAGGTCACTATAGAAACCTTTATCACCTCATGAAAGGTCGTTGGGTAAGTGACAGGACACATCAGTTTCTCTTAACAATATTGGTTTCTCTTCTTAAAATTTAAATAACAAGGCTAAAGATTTTCCAGCTGGAGATGTAAAAAGCCATTAGAGTAGCCAGTCAATATTCCTGAAATTATAGGATAGAGGTCTTGCCATTGAGGACACACAAAATATTTTTGCAGTCACCAGAGCAGCACAGTGCAAAAAGGATGACTGACTATATTTTGACTTCAAACACAAATAAATAATCAGAAATGCAGAATAAATTAAAGGTATCTAAATAAAAAAGGCCTTTCCCAGTTCTTTGTATTGCAGAGAAAAAATGTCTTGGCATGCCTCTGACATTTTAAACCCCACAACAGAAGGTGCTTTCCAGTGCAGTCAGATGACAGCAGTAATAACGAGCTCCTTCCCAAAATGATTGGGAAATATTTTGATTACAGTTTTTCAATTGCAAGCCCCACGTGTATTCAATACATTTGGTTTTCCCTCAGTTCCCAAAGGAGCCAGCTCTGGGCCAAGTTCTGCTCATTTTAGGTCTCATCTGAGGTGAGGGCTTGATCCCATCCCCTCATCCAGGAGTGCCTCCTGGGGCGTATCCAGGAATGCCCCCATGCACGGGGCAAACTGAGGCTGGTTTTGAGCAGGAATCTCTCATTTTGATGCAAATAACAGCTAAAATATTTATCAAAAGCACGTAAAAGGTACAGCACCACTGATAAAGTTTAATCCAGTGCTGCTCAAACCCCACTGGGGACACTGAGCTGGGGCTCAGTCACAACCAGCCTCCTGAAAACACAATTAAAGGTGCCCAAGACACACTTTTCTTCAGATTTTTTTCCTGTTGTGCATTTCTGCCTCACAAGAGCACAGGAGGAAAGCACATTTCAGCAGGTCTGGTGGAGGATCAGCTCACGTGGAACTGGGTCTGGCTTTAAAAAGCAGCGTCAGGAATGGCAACAAACCCCAAAGGGCTGGGGAGGCCAAGAGCTGGGCTGGGTTATTGGGAATGCACACAGGTTTTGCACCTCGGCCTGCCCAGTTCAGCCTCAGATCCCTGAGCAGGCAGAGGTTCATCCCCAGAGAGGAGGGAGGGTGTGACCCACCATAAACTGTGTCTGGGGTCCCACACACCTGGGACCTCACCGGCAAACTGGGAAAAACCTGTGCAGAGAGCAGAGCCTGCCAGGGCTGGGCTGGGCTGGGGTGGGATATCCAGATTTGCATGTCCCACTGGGAGCCAGGGATGTGCTGGGCTGGGATATCCAGCTTTACACCTCCCTCTGGGAGCCAGGGCTGTGCGGGGCTGGGGTGGGATATCCAGATTTGCATGTCCCACTGGGAGCCAGGGATGTGCTGGGCTGGGATATCCAGCTTTACACCTCCCTCTGGGAGCCAGGGCTGTGCGGGGCTGGGGTGGGATATCCAGATTTGCATGTCCCACTGGGAGCCAGGGATGTGCTGGGCTGGGATATCCAGCTTTACACCTCCCTCTGGGAGCCAGGGCTGTGCGGGGCTGGGGTGGGATATCCAGATTTGCATGTCCCACTGGGAGCCAGGGATGTGCTGGGCTGGGATATCCAGCTTTACACCTCCCTCTGGGAGCCAGGGCTGTGCGGGGCTGGGGTGGGATATCCAGATTTGCATGTCCCACTGGGAGCCAGGGATGTGCTGGGCTGGGATATCCAGCTTTACACCTCCCTCTGGGAGCCAGGGCTGTGCGGGGCTGGGGTGGGATATCCAGATTTACCCCTCCTCTGGGAGCCAGGGATGTGCAGTGTGAGCAGCACCCACGTTGGAACCACTGAGCTCTGCTCCTGGGCCCAGCACTTACCAGGGGAGCTTGGAGTACTCCAGGCAGCAGGAACAAAAATCCATCCCAGTATTTTGTCCTAGAAAGAGAGAGCTTGCTCCAGAGCTCTGAGGCCATGGCAGAACTCTGGGGAGGGAGGGATAGGATTTATTTACCATGTGCTCAAAAGCAGGAGAGCTCTACAAGAGACACTTGTTCTGAATTACCAGGCTCCCTCCTGGGATAGTTCTGCTGATAACATGAAGAATGTATTAAGTGAGCATCAGAGATTAAAACAATCTGCTCCTGCCAGCTCCAAAACACACAGACCATTACCGTCATACACAGAAATAAAGCCAGACTATTGGAAGGGAAAATTGAAAATAAACTGCCCCCATGTCAGCCTTGGTTATCAGCTGGTTTTTTTCTTAGGGTGGAGGAAAGAAGTCTCTAGATTTCACATGATGCAATCAGCCAAAGGCGTGGAAGCAGCAGCACTGAGCTGTGTCTGTTCATTCACACCACTCCGTTATCTTTCCTGTTGATCTCTGAGGCCCACACAGGACCAGAACCAAGGTGAGTCTTTACAACACAGCAAATCTACCCGTTTCCTACTTTCGAAGGTTCCCGAGGCTTTCTGAGCAGCTGCAGTGCAGATAACAGAGCTGTGGCACGTTCAGTGCAGCACTGGACTGCAGGTGAGATCCCTGGCCAAGGGCAAGCTCAGATAAACTGCAGTTCAAACCAGCAGCTTTGCCAAAATCCCTCGGTTTTTATCATTCTTGTAGTGCCTGACAATTCTGCTGCTGTGAACTATGAACAGGGTAAAACTAATTAACAGGGAACAAAATATTACCAATTTAACATAAATTGTGAGATCAAGTTTTGGCCACAGATCTGCTTCTTGTAGAAAACTTTGGACATTTCTTTTTATCTGCAGCTTTTTCTCTCAAGTGACAGCGAGACTTTTACAGCTGAGCTTTTGGTAACGTCTCCTAAAAGTGAGTTTTGAAATGTTTTTACAGGGAAGTGTTCAACAGGAACTATCATCCAGGAGCCAGAGCACGCTCCAAAGCTTCCCTGGGCCTCTGGCACCACCTATGGATGACACGGAACACTGGGAGCTGAGGAAGCCCTGCCTGCAGAGCTCACCTCCACCACCCAGCACGGGAAAATTCAATGCTTTTAGTTTGTGGTGTCTTTGCACGGGCAATCGCATACTTCAAAATACAGCCTGGCATTCTTTCATTAGAGAAAGTTCCATTGTATAATAATAAATTACAATCTCCTTGTGATCCAACCTGAATTTCTGCTGGAGTGTCAGACCTGGGACTAGAACATCATTTTAAAATTTTTAAATTAAACTCAATCTATTCCTTTTTCCCCTTTAACTTGAAAAGAAGACTCAAAATGTAATGCAGTTTTACCACCCATGCAACTCCCAAGGCAGCATCAAAATAAAAACAAAAGGTAAGTAGTGTTTGTAAAAAATATATTTCCAGTTGTTTTGCTCTTTAATTCACAGGCACCTCTGACAGACATCACCATGCCAGAGATAATCTGTGGCGTTGCTAACAAAGTTAGTTACTACTGAGAGAGGGACAACACTCTTTCGCTGTCTAAAAACAATCACCTGGTCTCTGCATAAGCATTTTGAGTGCCAGGTGCTACCAATTTCTACAGATACTGAGGAACAGCCCCTCAAACCTCACCTGGGCTGGAGCAGAGCCAGCACTGGGGGTTTCTTAGAGCTCAGCCAGGAGCAGTGAACGCACACAGAGCACAGAACTGAGAGACTTCACTGGAACAAACTCCGGAATGGCTCAGGTTATTGTCTTTCTGTGTGTGCATCAAACAGCAAGGCTGCTGGAGGGCAATTCAGCACAAGGTGGGGATTTGTTCCTTCAGGCAGCACAGTACAAGAGCCATACTTTGGGGATGGCACTGCCTGGGGACACTGGCAACACTGGCTTCGATTTTCCAAGGAGCAGAGCCTCTGACTTCAACAGAGGCACAGAAATACAAACACGTCCTCCTCCTTTTCACACACAAGATGCTTTGTGTAGAGACAAACAGAACGTGAAGTGGAAGGTGTTTGGCTGTGGAGGACAAATCCTGCATTCAGTCGTGTCCTGTGCACTCCTGCCACTCAGCACTGCCCCAGGAGAGAACTGTGTCCAGAACAGCCCCTGGTGCCTAATCCGGGATGGAGTCAGCGGGGCACAGCAGGGCCGTGTGAGCCCCGCTCTGGATGATGGAATAGGTCTGCTTGGGGCCGTCGGTGTGGGAGGAGGACGAGAAGATGGGAGGAGGGGGGGCAGCCGTGGACACGGTGATGCTCTGCCCCCCGTCGCTGACCACGGTCACCTCCGTGGCCCCCTCCTGGATGAGGGCGTTGAGCCCCTCCAGGTCGGAGCAGCTGATGCCGGAGCTGGCGATGAAGGCCTGGCTGGCGGCGGGCTCGTGGCCGGGGGCAGCCGCGGGGAGCAGCGCCTGGTGCAGGGCGCCGCCCTCGCCCTGCTCGTGGGTGGCGAGCAGCACGGCCGGCTGCGCCACCGGCCC
>VWPU01005035.1:0-68861 GCA_013398955.1 Callaeas wilsoni | reverse complement strand
CACCTGTCCAAACCGAGACATTCACTTATTACTAATATAAGAATAACATGTTGCTCTGAATTTCCCCTGGAGCTAAGCCAGAAACCCATGAAAATAATACTGCTAGTCCAGGGACTACCATTATCTTTAGGTAATTGTCAGAACAGTAAATGATTCTGTAGTGGTACCTTTGTCTTCATTTGGTTGCTGGAAGACAGGTTTTAATTAGACCATCTTTCATAATCGTTGTGGAACTTTCTGTGGCCATTTGTTCTTCCCCTGCAGCGGGACACCTCAGTGCTTCAGCTCTTGCACGCTTCCTTGTCTGATCCTCATCTCTTCCCTCATCACTCCTTTTGCACCGCTGCACCTCAGGCACGGTTTGCGATTTCACCCTCTTCCAGAGGGCTCAGTGGAGAACGCAGCTTAGGGTCACACCCAGAGCTCTATTTGTTACCATCAGCAAATTATTCTTGGTTCTAAAGCGTTTTATTTATTAAACAGTTTCTTAAAAACTAAGTTGAAGGAGAAAGCTTATGTTTAAAGGCAGCAAGCCAGAAATGCTTTGCTACAACTGTGATTCAGTTTACAACAAAACTGGTGAGGACAGAACCTCAGCCAGCACTGAACAGTTCCCACTGGGATCAGTGAAGCCACATCAATTTGTGCCCACTTAGCAGTTCATCCTTAGTTTTCAAACCTGATGCACAAGATTTAACCTTTGGATTGGTTGTCTTTTCTGTAAATGAAGGACAATGTTTCCTTTTCTGGGGAATCTTATGTATTGGCAAAACACGTAACAGTATTTCAGACTCTAGAAAGAGGAGGTTTTAATCCTAGCTACTACTTTTCAGAAAAATCTTTATATGTTTAGTAAGCCTGGGCAGTCAAAGAAGTGGTCCATTATGCACAGGATGTCCACATCATAAAGTTTTTTAAAATGGACTTTTGTCTTTCCAAGGGAGTTGGGGAATTGTTTTTTCTACAAAGCTCTAGATCCTTTTGTAAGAAAGATTATTTACAGACACATTAGTTCCTTTCAAAACTGCCAATCTGGCTTTTCATCATTAGATAAGCCCACAGCTTTTCGAAGTTGAGCACCTACAGTCTGGACTGCTTATGTGTAAGAAATTGCTTGTGTAGTCTTCATCCAACATTCTCCCTGTTCTAAACAATGACAAAAGTCACCCTGCCACTAACAATAATAGTTTCCTAATATCTCAAATTCCAAGTTGTAGTCTGTGAAAAATGACACTTCATGTGAACAGAGCAGGACCAAAGACAAGCATGGACATGTCACAGAGAAGTCCACAGCCACACACAGGCAATTTCAGCACCGCCCACACTGCCACTTTATCCTCCTGGAGTTAAACCTCCAAAGTGCATACTCTGCTCCCAGTCTGAAGCCAAAGCCCCACTGCCAAAACCATCTCTTGGCCAGCTTTCAGCAAGGGCAATGAAAGGTCGGAAGTACATCTCATGGCCTCTGCATTTCACACAGTGAAATGCACACACATTCCACAATCCTATTTATTTTTTACCATAATGTCAGACAAGAGGAACATTTGTGTTTCCCTTCAACAGTATGAAAAATAGGATGTTTGTGGTAGACTCTAAACCTACCTGGTGACATTCTGACATCTCAAGAAACTGGATTTTATATGCCTAAGTATTAAAAGAAGCAAATTATTCAAAACTCTCTGGACTTCACTTTTTGCAAAATCTATTTAACACATGTTTCATGACATCGGTGTATTTCACAAAACATTCCATAGCTGACGGAGAAGGAGATGACGTTGTGAGGCCATTCAACACAGGGAAAGCTGAGCTTCATGAAAGGAATAAGATGAATGTGTCTTCACAAACACACAGTGTGAATCTGCTTCTAGATCGGCCCAGGGACTTACACATAGAAGAAACTCTCAGTTCTAGAAAATGTTACTAGTTGGCACACTGTTGCTCAGCCAAGGCTGTGTTCAATTCCTGAACTTAGAGAAAAAGAACAAAGACTCAACAGAATTATGAACAATGTTTCGTTACATAAAAGAAAAATAAAGGGGGGTACCTAGTAGAGAGGGACATAGAGCAGGCGATTGGGGAAGTCTGTACCTTCCCGTACCTCGGCCAATGGCGAAAGGGAGAGGGTGATGTGGATGGGAAATTAGTATAGAAAGGGGCTGCACCCCCCGAGCATTTGACAGACCCCGCGGGAAATGCCCCATGGCCTCTCCCTTTATTTCAATGAAGATACAGGACTCCTCTGTCTCCTTTTTGGACATCAGCCTCTGGCGCTGTGATTTTTCCCCGCACATTCATTACTCCAAGCCTCGCAAGTCGGCCCTCACCACGCGGTCAGCACAGCCCTGGCGCCGCAGGGCCCGTCCTTAACGACAGCAGGAAGCCGAAAGTTCGGGAGGTCACCTTCAGTGGGTAAAGGAGGCAGCGCTGCCGCTGTGGAGCGGCGCTGGGCGAGGCCCGGCGGAGCGGAGCGCAGCGGAGCCAGCGCGGAGCCGGCCCCGAGCCAGCCCCGGGGAGCCGCGGGGCAGGGCCGCCACCCGCCCGTGCCCCCGCTTGTGCTGCGGTAAGGACGGACGGGCGGACGAACGGGCGGGCGGACGGACGGGAGGAGGGAGGAGGGAGGAGCCGGCGGCATCCCGCCGGGAGTCGGCAGCGGCCGCGGCGGCCGCGGAGCGGAGCGGGCACTGCGGGGAGGCCTCAAAGCCCCGGCCGGGGCTGCCGGGCTCGCCACAACACGTACTCGATAAACGCCCATCCACGACCATGTATATATGTATATATGTGTGCGTGCGTGCGTGTGTATGTGTACGTGTATTTAAAACAGAAAGCTTTTTCCCCTTCTTCCCCCTCCCCTCCCAAACACCTAGCCAAGTGCAGTGAGAGTTAGAGGACAACAGCAGATACGGTTACTTTCTTTTTTTTTTAATCCATCTGGCTTTCGCCGCGTAACTTACTCGTCTTTCTCCCCGACTTCAAGAGGGTGCAACAGCTGCTATTTGAGTCTATAAACAATCCGTTGATGTTTGTTTTCTTTAAGCTTTGCGGCAATACAATCCAGATGAGCCGTTCGTTTTTCAGACATGATTTGCTACTGAAGTCTAGCTTCACTGTGTGATTGTAGCAGTAAACTGCCTTCGTGCCTTAAACTTCAGAAATGCAAATTTTAGAATTTAGCCTAGTTGAGATAACTTAATTAGCGTTCAGATGATCTAAAAGACCTTTGGGAAGTCCAGAGGTGCGTGCGGGAAGCACTGAGGACACAACAGGTGACAGTCGTGTCAAAGGGGGATTTGAGCTTGTGCCTTTTGAAATCATTCAATGAGACAAATTGAACTTCATAAGCAGTGGTGATTTCTAAGGACTTACTTCATAAAATGTTTCAGTGGCTACTGCTGCACGTGGAGCAGATGAAGTTGTCCTGGTGAAGCTTTAAAGCCGCACCTGCCTGCCCTGGCCGCCGCAGGTGCCATGAAGGAGAACTGCCTCGGTCTCACCAGCCAGCTTCACATCTGGCTCTTTTCCCACCACGTCGCTGATTTAGTGCAATTACTACTCCAATAGTTGTGTAGATGTCACTCTGCTCACCAAGCACTGTGCATTTTTCTGAGCAATAACTAGCAGAAAGTAAGAAGTTAGCCATACAGGGGCACAAAGTATAATGGAGAGCTTCAGAAACGTAGGAAATGCCATCCAGCCCAGCGATCTGGCACAGGCAGTGGAGAGAGGGGGTGTGATTTAGGAACACTCACATGTCCCTTAGCTTCCCCTGGTGTTCCTGCCACAGCTGCTCCCTTAGAGACACCATATGTGTTTGAATCCTCTCCGGTGCGCTTTTGCCTCTTGTAAAATTTCTTGTTGCTTCCACTGGCTGCCCTCTAAGTCTAGTACTGTGGGCAGAAGTTTTGCATTCCATTTAAGCAGTGCCTTCATCGTTCTGCAAAGCTCAGCTTTAGCCTTCCCCAAGCTCCTCCTCTCCAAACCAAACAGTCCAAGACATTTTTTTTTGCCTCTCCTGAATAGTGGTAGCTCCGTGCCCTTGGCCTTTTGAAGTGCCCTTCCTGAGCTGAGACCAGAACTGCTCATGGCACTGAAGGCCTGGTCCCATCCAGGGTTTCTGTAGTGCTGAAGCAATACCCTGTGTGATGGGCTCGGTTCTTTCCCTCGTGATGCCCAGCATTTTGTTGCCTTTTTTGTTTGCCACCGGAAAAAGAGGAAGTGCATAGTTTTGTAGCTGGTAAGACTGTGTGGTTATTAATGTATATTTTAATTGTCGCAACAATTTATAAACATTTAGGTGATAGTTGCAATGTGACTGCAGTTGTAATTTCATTGTAGTTGTTTCAGAATCTCACTTATTTTCTTTGGGTAGATAGAAAATCCTGCATAGGTAAGATGCTCTTAAAGAGGAAGAAAAACATTTTGGACAATAGGGAGGCACATACATGCTTGTATAAATTCTGAATTCTTTGATTATACAAGATGAAGCAAGTGGAGTTCTAAAGTGATCATTTAATTAAAATATAAAGATCAGCAATGTGAACTCTTGAGCTTTGGAACCATTTACTCAAACTGCTTCATTGCTATGCAAAATCATCAGTCTTATCAGGAAAATTCATAGATTAGTGCAAGAAATGCACATAATACTTTGCCTTTTGAGGGCTTAAAAATTTAGCTGCAAATAGCCTTCTGCCTCCTAAATATGCTACACTTCAGGGCACCTGCATGCTACTGAATAGGTGCAGGAGGGAATGTTGTTTTAAAGAGCAGCTTTATGTATTGATAATTGACCTCAGCGGCTGAGTTGGGATTGTTGCCTCTGCAGTGACTTAGAGATGAAGTTCCAGAGGAAGCTGACACCTATCCTGTGCTTAACAAACTGAGCAGTTCCATTTGTTGCAGAATTCCTTCTTGCCTCCTGGAGGTGGTCAGGTAAACTTTGAAGCATAGAAAGACAGCCTTCTTAGGCATGATTTTAATTATTTTTTAAAATTCTTTGCTTTGCTAGAAGACCTGTTTTGTGTAGCTGTAGAGCCAGTGAGATGTTCACGATGGCAAATAGTTATCTCTTTTTTGAAATCCAAAAGTAAGCAGTGAGGATTTGGATGCTGATGTTTTAACTTGGGTCTTGCTGTGTGGTCTGGAAATCTTGCCTTATGCCCTGGTTGCTATATATAATTATTTTGCATCTGAGTGTTCTGTAGTAGTGCTGCTAGAGGTTTCATTAGCTTGCTGCCTTTTTAAACCAGCTTTATAAGAGTAGATTTGCATGACTGAAGATGTTTTCTTTACCACTTAAATTTATCTTCCATTGTGTGCGAGCTCTATTTCTGAGATTTGCCTTAGGATATGCTAAGTGTGTTTTCCTAGTTGAAAGAAAATTACAGAGATATAGAATAGACAAAAAAATCACTCTGAATGGCTTCTCAACAGGAACTCTTCAAGTTTTAGCAAGAGTTTGTTTTGACAGACAAGTTGGTGCTTTCACTAAATCAGCAGTTTGTTTGCTTAAAAATAGGCTCCCAGAGTTGCAGTTCTGCATGAATCCTCTCTTTCTGTAAATCAATGTATTGTTCATTGTGGATGACTAACTCGTACATGCAAACAGAATGATGACTACTGGCTTTACTTGGAATAGTTTAGATAACTGTAGAAGAAGAAAAAGCTTATTTATTAGTGTGATATGGGCACAAAGAATAGGAGGGGAGTTGAGAGTCAGGTGTTGAGTGATCACTAAGGATTATTGGAGAAGTAATTACAAAGATCATACTGCAGGAAATACAAGATACCAGGAGATGATTGTATTCTCTTGAGCTTGTGGAACTGCTGCCAAACGGTGCAGGGAGTGCTGTTGTGTAAGGCCAGTGAGATCCTGCATTGCCCAGCAAACACTGGATACAAGGTCTTGGCCAGTCTGGTCCTTTTTTACTTATTTTCTGCATGGCTCTAGGTTAGTGGAGTACCATTGGCCGTGTAACCAGATGAAACTGCTACAGAGCTCAATGTATAAGTAATTGTCGAGTGTTTTATGAGCAGTTAGAATGTAATTATTGCCTTTTGTTCAAAATGGGATTATTTCATTATTTTCCCTAATGCAGAAAAAGATCATTGAGGACGTTATGCTGTGGTTGTCTTTACATGTTTAGTGTTTAAGGACAGCATAAAATGTGAAATAACCTGAGAACTATATTAACGCGCCGGCACGCTGGCCGGGCTGAGATGGCAGCAGCTTGGTCCAGGCGTGTCCCACACAAAGGTAGAACGCCCCGGGGCACCCGGTGCCTCGCTTGCCAGCCTTCCAGCCCGTGCGGTGGAGGGCACGGAGCCTAGCGTGCCTGGGGCTTGTGGATAGCCCCGGCGCGGCCAGAAATGAGTGAGCAGAGGTGGCTCTCGGCCGGTGATCCAAGGGTTTATGAAGCTTCCTCGAAAAGGGTCAGATGCGAAGAGAGCAAGGCACAGTAATCAGGGGCTTTTAAAAGGATACAGGGAAAGGGGCGGGGTGACACCGCAGGGACCCATAGGAAGAGGAGAAGGGTGGGACAGGCCAGGACACCTTCCCTTAGGGGACACAAGAGGTGTCTGTCAACTGTAGACAGAACCACCCCTCAGGAATCCTAGGAATTCAAAGGCAGAAGCGATCTTCACAGTAAGGGGTTTTACTCTTTGGTACCAGCCCACCACCCCTCTGTTTCTGGGCTCTGTGGCCTCTGGTTGGTTCATTCACCACAACAGAGAACATTTCGTAAATGCACAAATAGGGATGTTAAAAATATGGGAGTTTACTGTTGACGTGCATGAATGCTAGTTTCTGAATTCCATTTTGCTGAGTTGTTGTATTCCTTGTTGCTCTTCAGGCAACAGGCAGCCTGTAAGCATGATTATTTTGCAGGATGATTAAGAATATTAATAAAATATAGTATTCTTAAGAATACTAAGAAAAATATATAGGATATTATTGTGGGAGTATCTCTGTGGATAATTTATGAGCTGGACTCTGGGACCAGACACTCTTGTGCCCCACTGTGTAATTCTGGTTATAACCTTGCAGCAACTCACAGGCTTAAAAAAATGTGTTGTTGACTTGGATTCACAGGCAGGCACAGTTTTGTGCGTGTTGAGAATATAATCTTTTTAAGCTTGTGCTAAGCAATAATTCTGCTCAAATTTTTCAGAGTTCAAAATTGTTGAAGACAGTGCCATGTTCATTATTAACTGGAGGTTCAGTAGTTGCATGTATTTCAGACTGCATGAGTGCTGTGCTCAATTTATTACTTATAATTTTTGTGCTTTGTCAGTGTGTGCTTTTTGTGGTGAATTTTCTTCTTTAGTGCCTTTCAGCTGCTGATTCTCTGTAGCAGTGCAGCAGAAAGAGTTGGGATTGAAAGCTGAGAACAGAACTAGTTTCATTCAGAAGGAAAAACTCATTCCAAGTAAATGGAACTCTAAGTCATATTTAGGTTGATTTTAGAGATGTAACCAATAGAGAGATATTGTTGGTTCTTCTGTGAAAGGGAACTTCTCCACTGCTACAGCCTGAAATAAAGGAATGGCAAGAGCTAAGTAATGTGCTGTGATTCAAAGGATTATAATCTCGGGAGAGGAGAAGACACTTCTGCTGAGGCTGCTTTCTCTGTTAGCCACGAGGGCACTTGGGATTTGGGCCACAGGCAGTTTTCTGTGAGCTGACTCGTTCACAGGTAACTTTTAGTTTTGCTGGGAAAATTGCTGCCTGGAAAGAGAGGAAGAAGAAACAGTGAGTACCCCCAAATGAAGCAGGTCTGTCTTAGGTGAAAGAACCCTGTGCATTGCTAAAGGCAGTATTTGTGGTGCTTTGAGCCATCTTCAGTGTCACATGGGAAAAAGCCCAGATGACTTTTTGTAGGCTTGTGTGAGTTGCTGCTGTAGTGAATACTGCAGTGAGCTTGGAGGGGATCAGATCTTGGGTTTCTTTGAAGCTCAATGGCGCTTGCATTCTCTGGCTAAAAGTCTGGTGTAGGCATTGGAAGGAGCAGCTTCATCGTTGTGCCGTGCTGAATCTGATAGAAAATCATGTATCCTGCCACGGCTTTCCGTGCAAGTCAAATATATGGGGTGCACCCAAGTCACTGGAATTTAATAATGATGTGACTCACAATGTGGCCCTGAAAAAGCTGGTTTGGAGGGCTGGAGCATCATATTGGGCTATGTGTAATGTATATGTGCTCCTCACAAAATGCTTTGCGGCCGGAGCGAGTAACTTTTGGATGAGTAAATAAAATACTGCCCCAGATGATACATTTTTCATTTTTCCTCACGCAGGTACATACGTTCATTATTATAGTGAAGGTGGGGATATACAGGTAAATATTTGTCACTATAGTGGATGATTGGTTTTGGTGACAGCACATGCTGGGAACTTACTGACTGGAGTAACTTCTCTTATGGCAGCAGCTCTAATTATTAACAGCATGAGAAACTCTCGTGTCCAGTCATATTTTTAAGGCATATTTGTGTACTGTGGTTTGCTATGATTTGGGTCAGCTGCTAAATGTACTTTTATCTCCTGACTTGGAAAATCTGTCTCACAACTATAATATTCTTAGTGCCACTCAGTGCAGCTCAGCTGGTCCCAGTGCATCTACATGAATTTATATGAGGTGATGATGTGGCCCACTGAAAGAATGGAATTGGGCAGCTTTGAACTTGCTCAAATCTAAATTTCATCTAAATTAATCTAGATTCACCCTCACAGGAGGAGATAACACTTCAATTCTGTGCTAGGATTTGGTTTATTTCTGCTTTTTGCAGAAATTTTCCCTCAAAGGTGAGTGCTTCATAGCATGCACGTATCAGTGTCTTGTTCTTCAGTTTACTAATTTAACAGCTCATGAATCAGACTGTGCTGCTCAGCACTCCATTGTGCTGCTGATATTTAATCAGATATGGCTTTAATTACTGACCTTCAGCAGAACTTAACTGTGGTCATCTGTAACGTCATCTGTTATTGACATACTGTAGGAATGTAGGCACCAGAAGAAGAGCTTGCAGGAATTACCTAAGGAAAATCATAATGCTTTGTCCATCATTAAACCTTTTTTTATATAGCTTGAGTGTGGGCTCCTCATCTGAAGGTGACTGCCCTTTTCTGCATTGCCACACCGTGTCCCTCTTGTTGGAGGCTTCCCAAACTGCAGACTGGCCTTTCCAGGAACACCCTGCTTAGCCAGGGCTGCTGGTACATGGGCCCAGAGCAGGGCACACAGGCTCTGTGTTTGAATTTTCCTCCAGGGTTTGATTTCTCAAGAGAGCTTGGCTGAAAAATCTGTTAACTCTCTTTTTTTTCTGTTATTTTAAGTGGTGTTCTAATGATTTAAAACCCCTTACGTAATTAATAGCAGGTGAGACAGTGTCTGAATCTGAAACTTTTATTTCAGATCCTAAAAGTTGCCCATGACCTGTTGAATAGGTGTAGGGTGCACTATAATTGGGGATAGTAAAAATAAAATTACTGATTTTATTTTTTCAAAAAATGTATGTATACGGAGTGTTTGAGCGTTTATAGATGTATAATACCTTGTGGAATGCTTTTTCATTACATGTTTATTTACTATTAGTACAGTCTTGGTTTGTTGTGTGTTTTTTCTGTTTTCTTTTTTTTTTTTTTTGTGGTGGTGGTGGTGGAGGTGGTTTGCTTTTTGAGTTTCCATTATCAGTACCGTCAAGTTATCACTAGAAATCACAGGCTGAAGTCTTTCCCTGGAGGTTCCAGGGTATAAATGAGTAAGAGCTGTGATCAAACCATTCAACACCTTTGTTTCGGGTGAGAAATAGAGTGGTCTATAGAACTAAAAGCAAAGCAAAAGAAATCGTTCAGTCGAGATGGCAAATAAAGGAAGAGCTGTGGAAATACAAAGTGCACTTGATCAGAGCAGGAGGGAGCGCAGGGGAGCTGTGAGCCAGCGGGTGAGAGAGCTCCATTCAGGGGCTGCTTTGCAGAGAGACCTTCCCCCACTCACTGGAGATACATTTACAGAATTGCCCATACTCAACAAAAGCACATTTTGGGTTTGGTTTTCCTGAATAAAGAACCTGTAGATTTTGCGTACAGTTTTCATGTGTGAGTTTGTGTGTCTGCACAGGGACAGTAAGCCAGAGGAGAGAGCAGAGTGCTGTGGAAGGCGCTTCCTACAGCTGCTCCCCTGGTAGAGCCTGAAACTGTTGCTAACTCTCAATGGCTCTGCAGCCAGCAAGTCTTTTCTCCCCAGTATGTCTCCCCTAGTGTGATGGAAGGTATGAGAAATGAGGAGAGTAAAATAAAAACATTATAAAACAATCGTTATATTCAGTACTAGATGCTGGAGGTATAGATAGCACTTAATACTGCAAAGAATTTTCTCAGTAAAAAGTTTCCAAGTCACAAATGAGGCTTGGTGCACTGAGTGCTGTTCCATTGTGCAGTCCCAGTCTTCAGGCTGTGAATCCTCTGATAGTGTTGGCAGCTATAAAACACCTACTTGACATTGATTTAACCATTATTATTAAACTTTTCTAAGTTTGAGAAAGGGGGGAAAAAAGGGGACTAAATGAACTGGGAACAGTAAGAGGTGGGCTCTGAGCTACAGGCCTTTGGTACAGTGCAGAGGGAGAACAAGATTTGGCTAACCAGAGCACACAGTCTGTGCTGGGCCCGGTCTGTTATCCCAAGTTCTGAAGTTTGGGATGCAGAGATCTTCTGCAGGAAGACTGTTCCATTTAAAGGCGAGGGCTGGAGATGAGGGGAAAGGAGGAGAGTGCTGTTTGCGTGATACATAGGTGTGAGCAATGTAGCGATATCAAATTCTAGAAAAAAAACTTTGGACTTGCAGACATGTATGTGAGACACAATTGGTTTTGTCATGGCAGTTCTATTCTGAATTAGTTTTAAAAATAATTACACAAGTAAATAGCTCCAAGCACAGTGGATTTAAACTGATTTCTGCTACATTTTTAGTAGATGACTGACAATTTAACCAAATTATATAAGAGTTGTTTGTAAACACCCCTGCAAGGCTCCTAACAGCATTGCTCCTTACCCATTCACCCTGTTCACAGCTTTTCAGTGCCCTGGGGTTTTCCTGACACAGCTGTTCTTCCTCCTCCCTGCTGTTCCCTGCTGTTGGTGCACTGTCCATTGCTCTGCAGTCCAGCAAAGCAACCACGCAGGCAAGTGTTTGCCAGCTGGCTGAGCCCCAGCTGCTGCCTGCCCAGCTCTAAGGAAGTCACACCTGTAGGACTGGGTGTTGCATGTGAGATTTTGTCACGTGCTGCAAAGGTTCATTGTAAGAAGTTATTTTAAAAAAAATAAAATCTGCTTTTGTAGCAGGCCTGCGGGTTCCAACATTATCAATGGACAGGAAGACAGAACAAAAGCTTTCTCTCTAATGAAAGCAGGTTAAAAATCAAAAATAAGTAAAAGATTTGTCAGGTTTTAATCTAGTAAGAATGTAAATTTCTGAAGTACGTTCTAGCCGTGTGTGTGTGTAAGCACAATGTGTTGGTGTTCTCCTAATTACTGTCCAGGCACAGCTGTGCTCCTGAGCTGGCAGCCGCTGGCTGCTGTGACAGGACTGATCTCTGGGCACTGCGCTGGTGCTGCAGGAATGCTCAGTTCTGGAAACAGCTCCTTTTAGTTCGGAACCAAGAGCAGACGGCTGTTTCTCAAGCTTGTCTCTTGTTTTAATTTTTGTTTCTTCAGGGAGGAGGTGTAATGCCTTGCTGGCAGAATGAGGAGCAGGATCCCTGTCATCCTCCTGGCCTGTGGCTCCTTTAACCCCACCACCAACATGCACATGCGCTTATTTGAGCTGGCCAGAGACCACCTGCACCAGACAGGTCAGTGACGGGCTTAGCTGGGAAAAGCAAGAAAGAGTTTTAATACTGCCTTAGGCCAGCTCTTACTTTACGGCTGGGTTGATTTTAATATTCTTTACTGGTATTACTGTAAAGCTTTTGTGATATATTCAGTATAGAAGTCTGGCATTACCTTGGTGTGTAAGCAAGCACCATGAGCGTTCATGCAGAGAGAGTAAAAGTTTTATCAGCAGTTTGAGGATCCTATTCATGGCACTGGCTGAACCTTGTGAAATAATATGGTTAATAATTTTGAAACTCAGGAAAATAATTTATGTTCCAATTTCATGCTTTTATGATACAATGTGTTTTAATATGAAGAAGAGTTCCAGGTAGCAGTTTTGACAGCCCAGGGAAAGTGGAGAAAAGATGAAACGTTATTAAAATTATTCATTATCTGTCTTCACTAAGAGGCACTTTATCTATCCTGGAAAAAGATCAGAAAAGCGAGATGTCATCAGGCTAGAATGTTTTGGCAACAAAAGAGCAAGGTGGGTAACATCAGGAGCATAAGAAGGAATCAGAAATGCTACTGGAAGGCCTTGAACTCCAAGCTGGATCAGCTCCTTAGTTGCTCAGGGGTTTTTGTTTTGTTTTGTTTTGTTTTGTTTTGTTTTTTCATCTAGCAGCTAAAATATGCACTTATATTTCTGGAAGTAGTTGGGAGGGAATCACTGTTTATTGGAATCTGACAGAGAAGTTCCTAGGGAGGTGGTTCAGTAGGAACCTGAACAGCAAATAATAGTGAAAGGAATTTGGCTGTCCAATTGAGCAGGCGGAGAGAACCTGCTAACCTGCTGATACCACTGTGCAGTAAAAGCAGCAGCTGCATACTCAGAATATCCTGTGAGAATACTTTGACTGTCATGAGGAGGAATTACAGAGCTGGCTCTGAGGGCAGCCTCTACAAGTCTCTATTGTCCTAGAACTAAAATTATTTTGTTGCTCCAGCAGGACTGGAAATAAAGGGTTAAAAAGAGATTTTAATTGACTTTTTTTCACTGTAGTTTTATAATTTGATTCTGCTGCCCAAGTATGCAAAGAGTAGAAAGGTAATATGAGACCAATTGGCAATTCTGTTTAAGTCATAAATTACAGTCCAGTAATATTTCTTTGCCTTGAAAGAAGGACTGAACTGGGAAATGAATTATTATTCTGTCTGAATCAATTTGATGTCTGGTCTGCTCCTGGGTCAGTTTAGAAAGACTCCACCCCTTACTCAGGGCAGTTTGCTTAAAGTCTAGTAAAAATCACATTAAAAATGAAATTTTGAAAAGTTGAAACGGAAATTGTGCATTATATGACACCTAATGTCAATGCCTAGTTCTGGATAGGGTGTGACTTGCCTTTTGGCTTCTTATTTTAATTTGTGAAGCCTTACAAGTGCAAGGGCTTTATGCAGTGAAGAGTCCTTCTTTGGTGCCTGGGTGGCCTGCAGCGTTGTCTTTGCTCTTTCTGAATGCTTAACCCAGCAGAGCAGGAATCTCAGCTGGCTCGCAGCAGCTGGAGCCCCCCGAGCAGAGGCGGCTGTGTCTGCAGGAGCTCCGAGTGCAGGTGTACGTGTTTGTGTGAGGATGCACAGATCCCATCCGCGGCCCTTCCTGCGACAGGGAAGGTAGTTTCTCAAGCAGAAGGGCTTGGCAGCATGCTATAAAAATGACTGATTCTGGATGCCTGTTCTGCCGCAGAACTGTTCCTACCCAGGAAATTAATTGGTCATTCTTGTGATTTTAGCCCTGTTTCCACTTCTGAGGTTATGCGGGGAAGGAGAGGAGAAATTGGAGCTTATTTGCTGAGCAGAAGCAGCAGCTGCAGCCTGGGAGCTGGTGGCGGGGCTGGAGAACAGGGGTGGTGCAGGACTTGGCTGGCTTCAGGTAGCAGTCAGTGATTCCCTCCTCAGAGAGAGCAGTGCATGCTGGAGCTGACATCCACGCTGGATGCCTGAAATGAGTGAGGAATTAATCCCTGTGAGGGGCGTGTTTCCTCAGCTCGGGAATGGCTTTCTCCTGCTGCTGCTTCTGTAGTGCTGCTCCACCACAAATCAGGCTGTAATGATGAGCTGGGAGTAGCTTGGCTGGAGTGACTCCAGTTACCAACCCTGGAAGTGTTCAAGACGTGTGAATGTGGCATCAGGGGACGTGTTCTAGGGCTGGGCTACTGCTTGGACTCGGCGATCTTACAGGCTTTTCCAACCTTAGCAATTCCAGGATTCTGTGACTTCAGAGTCAGGTTTCACTGTCACGAATGATGTGACTACCCTGACGTGCATCCTGACTGACATCTCCAGTAATTCTGTCTGTCAGCTTTTTGTACATCACTTCAGTTTCAAATGCTGCCTAATCTTATTTTTCATACATCCCTATTTTAAGTAAGACATTTTATTGGGTTTCTGATACTTTAAGTGCAGTTTCATTGCCACATGTCAAGTAATTCATCTGTTTTCTGTTAATATCAGCCAATAAATCTTGTCATGCTGCCTTTTAAATACAACACACATAGCTGTGTGTGCCTGAATGACTCAAATCATACTCTTTTGTGGATGCTGAAATGCTGTTAGCAGGGAAATTTTCTCTTCTTGCATTCATTCTGTGAGAACTTTTCCTTTGCTGAGTAAGCTATGTAAACAAGAGATAGGGTTTTAGAAAATAGCATTCATATATGGTATCTTCTGACCTCGTGTACGAAAAAAAAAAAAAAAACATTTCTAAGTGGGTGTTTGAGACTTTGGCCAATCACCCTAGGAGAAGTGTGAACACTGTTCAATTGCTTTATGGAACTAGAATATACAAATGGTATTGTAAATTTAATAAATAATTCCTTCCTCGCTCTGGACTCCTGCCTCGCTGCATCTCTGAACCCCTGCTTGGAAGCCCACACTCTTTATCTGGATTTTCTGTCTTCCCGCAAATTTGGCACTTTACATATCCTCAGACGTAGCTAAAATTTTCTGAGATTCAAGCCCTTGTTTTATAATTGTATTTTGAAACTTGCAGCGACTGTGGCAGATGCCTTTAGAGACTGTTAATACCTAATGTCAGGTGGTTTTACTTCTCTCTGACTGTTCCTCATTTGACCATAAAGACCAAAGAAATAGTACTAGAATCAATATATCTAAGATATTTTTAATCCTGTTTGCCAAGTGTGGCCAGTGGAGGATACTTACATCACCAGGTTTCCAGGTAAGACCAAAGGGGATAGAGGGCAGAGGAGGAGGGTGCAAAAGACAAGATGTTTCTGTCTGTGGCAAGACAAATGCAAGGGGAAGGTGAAGGATAATGAGTTAGTACCTTATCAAAACTGGGGGAAAGTGCATTGTGTCAAATGCAGTTCTGGACAGCAGAGCTGAGAAGGAATAATTACCCATAATACTTATTTAGCAGCGTGTTGGGAAAGGAATGAAACCAAGCAGCACTCGGGCACCAGGTCGTGTTGCTGCTGCTCTGGACAGGGTGGAAGGAAGAAGAGCAGCGGGGTCATTCCTGTTCACTGGGAGGGGTAGCACCAGGAAGCTGCAGAGCTTCTCTTGGGGATTTTCCTGTGACACTGAGAGGAAGGTGAGTAGTGGGTGAGAGTTAAATGTATGGAGGTGTTCCATTTATTTGCTTTTCTGTAGTGGTTATTTACTTTTATTATTTACTTCTGGTATAATTTTTCCCAGTGAATTCCAGACTTACGACCAGAAGAAATTAGTCTTTATAAGCCCAACCAAAATACATAAACAATTGTGTGGGAAATTGGCATTTGATAAATTTACTTTAGTATTAATAAGCTAATTAAGCATGACAATTTGTGTTTGTGGCAATTTACAGTGACACCTTGATAACAAAAAACGAAATATCTATTTTCCTTAATAATCTACTGTAACATGTTTGAGGGACAGTCTTTGTTTCATTACTTTTATTATATTTAGTTTTCTGAGCACTAACCAGTTCTCCTAAACAGTTCTTAGACAATATAAGTTCATAGCAAGAGGAACTTTTCTGCTGCTTTTGTTAGATATATTTTGAAAAACAAAGCCACTTAAGGGCCTGGAGGATTTTTACACATATTGAGGACAAGCAATAATAACATACTTCATGATGAAAACAAATAGATTCCAGAGAAATAGAATTTGAAGATAATTCTGGACCAAGGAAGGTTTGAAGCAACCTGTAACAATTTATGGGAGAGAGAAGAGAATTGCAGTGGACATTAAGAAAAGCCCAAGGTGACAGAATTAAATGATTTCTTCTTCACACGCCTGCCAAAACTGAGGGACATATTTGAATAGGTGAACTTTTAGATTACTGAATAGGAAACAAGTTATTTAGAGCCAGTAATAATTTTTTTCCGATATTTTGACAGGTAAAGCTTGTATTTCTGTGTGGAAGGCTCTCGTGCATCCTGTTTGCATAGTGCTGGGTTACTCAGTTGTGAATCTTCTCAAACCATTCCTGTGTTTGACTCTCTGATGTGTTACCAAACTTGATTTTTCTCTTCTAGCTGGTTTAATTTCTGCTTTGGAACAAGCTGATATGGTATCAGAAGCTCTTATCTCATGCCATTTATGCAGCTCTAGGGCAGACTAGAGACTGAAATCTTTTCATCTCAAGGATATGGCAGACCCATATCATTCTTGGTTAGCATGATCCCACAGAAATTTTTTCATTTAATATGTTCATTTGAGGTATACGGGAACAACTTTTATCTGTAGAAACTTAAAGAAACTGAAATGCGGAAAATAAAATCACTGTGTAGGCAAAACCTTTTAATAAGGTTAATGTAGTAGTGAATTCAAACTGCAGTTTCCTTCCCTTTAAACGAGAAATGAATTCAAACTGTAATTTCTTTCCCTTTAAATGACGATTTGTTATAGCACTGTATAATACCAGAGTACGAGAGAATAATTGTTGTTCATAAATCAAGTGAAATTATTTCCAGTTTCAAATCAAGAGATGGACTTAATGATATACACATCTTTGTGTGGTTCTGGAAAATTTTATCTTACTCATTTTGCCTGTAATGAGAATATTTTAAAACAGAGGATGTTTTGAACTGACATCTTAAGAGGATGTAAATCTCATTGAATCTTAATGCTGGTTTTTTAAGTCCAATTCGATGAAGTTGTTTTGCAAATTTTATTACATCAAAATAAATGTGACATTACTGGAGTGTCGTGTTAGAATATTAAATTGTCATGTGCCAGTATCAGAAATGTCAGAGCTGTTGTTTTCCTTACAAAGCAATAAACATAGCATGCTGCATTGAAGTTTCTTTGCTAAAATAATTGAATTAGAAAAAAGGAAGAGGATTTTTTTTCCTTTTCAGTATCATATTTATCGTAGTTATTTAAAATGCATGTGTTACATTAGAAATAATTTTGTTCATTTCCGTTCAGTTGAAACACTCTTTCTCTCCTCTCAGTTTCTGGAGGGTTGCAGCTTATGGTGGTGCTTTATTTTTGTTTCCTGATTTGGGGCCAGAACTGCAAAGTCTAACCAGAGTCTGTTGCGTTGATGATTCCGTTGTGTTACAGGGGTAGAAAACTGGGATATATGTCAAATACTGTCAAATGCATTTAACAGCATCAGCCAGCCAGAAAGGCATTTGGTGGCTGCTAGGCTGATGTTTAGAGCACAGTGCTCTGAGTTCAGACTCCATGAGCCCCATCGTTGTGCTGGAACCTTCTGATTTGTCTGAATCACATCAATCACAGCTGCAGCAATATGCTGCAATTCTTGCTTTAACACAAAGAAAAGGCACAATGATTCTGATAAATAGCAATGATCAGATCTTTAAGAACAAAGTAGTGATCGATGAAGTCACTCTTTGCTCTGGCTATATCAAAGCTGTACTAACTGGACTATGAAAATTATATCGAACAATTTTGATAGCTTGCAACATCAATTACGACTATCTCTACTTGTTTAAAAATTATCTGTTTACCCAGCTTTCCTTTTTGGGTCATTTATAGGATAAACATGATAGTAATTGTGAGCAGTCCACAGAGGAACAAAACGTTTGCATTTTAATTTTGTAATTGCTGGGAATGGATTAAAAACAAAACCCAAATCGAGTTGTTCATAGCATCTTAAAACTTTGACGTTAACCATGGAAGTTATCCTTTGAAGAGGTTGGACTAGCTGAGCTCCCAAGGCCCTATCCACCCTAAATTTTCAGGATTCTGTGAAGAGGACTTAATTTTCTTTTTTTCCTTTTCTTTTTTTCCCAAAGGAAGATACCAGGTGATTGAAGGCATAATGTCTCCTGTCAGTGATAAGTATGGGAAGAAAGGCTTGGTTTCAGCAAGGCACCGTGTGGCGATGGCTAAACTGGCACTGGAGACATCTGACTGGATCCGGGTGGATCCCTGGGAGAGTGAGCAGGCCACGTGGACAGAGACAGTGAAAGTATTAAGGTGATTACTTTATCTTTCTCCTGTCTTTATGAAATTACTGACTGCCAGAAATCTGCCAGGCTGCCACGCCAATGCACAGAACTTGCTCCTCTAAAACACGCAAGCAGGTCAGGGTTCCCCACCAGGAATCTCTCATTTGCTTTCCCCAGAGCTGTGCAATAACCATGGTGCTGCCCTCGTAGTTCAAGTAGTTGGATGCATGTGGAAGGCCTCTGAGAACCTATGGCCACTGCTGGGTTCTGCAGGAAAGGTCCTTGGCTCTCGTTACCTTTCTTGGGTGTCTCTTAGCAGGTAATAGAGAGATCGCACTCAGAAAGTAAGAGATTTTACAAATGGTTCTGTTCTTCAGGAGCATCTCTGTTCCAGATTAGCTGTATTAGCAGTATTATGCCTCCAGGTTTGTCTGGTCACACAACCTTGTAAAGTTTCCTTATTAACTCTAATGGTAAGTTAAACCCAAGCCCATAACTGCTGATGTTTTCTTCAGAATCTCAGAGTTTGCTGTGGTTTTGTGCTGGGAGGAGAAATTAAACAAGTTGTCCAAAATTTGATGCAAAGACCTCAAAACACGTCTTTTCCATACACTAATAAATGCTTAAGGGGCAGGGTATGAGAACACAAACTTCTTGTGCTAACCGCTCTTTGGAAAAGGTGCTACAGAAGGTAACAGGCACCATTAAACTGAAAGACTTCATGGAAGTCTACAGCAAATGTGCTGTAAGAGCTATCACTGATCCTTCATTTTTATCCCCATTTTCTAGGTTACTTTCTAAGTGGAGACAGGTGTTCAAGGCTCTAAATTGTTCATGGCTCCTCCAACAGCTGCCCCAAAAGCTCTTGTGGCTCTGTGTGAAAGCAGTTAAAAGGCAGACCTGTTAACTTTACAAAAGCATCCCTAAGAATTCACTACAGATTTACCAAGACAACTAGTGGAGCTTTTTAGATCTGCTTTTATTTGCTTCCCTGAGGGAACACAGGCATCCACTTGCTCCTTTTGCCCCTTCCCTCCAGGCAGCAGGACAGGATCAGGGTGGGAGGTTTTCTATTTCTGCAGAAAACTCTGTTCTTTCTGTAGTCATAACTGTATGTCCCAGTGTGAGAAGTCACCAAGTACTGTCCTGCAGTATTGCCTGGGTATGGGGCTTTTGTCCTAAACGTGAGTTCAATCGAACCATTTTCCTCCAGAGAAGCAGTCCCAAATCCTACAGATCAGGTGATCCTACTTTGGTCTTGCACAGCTCCAACTAAGTGAGCACTGCTTGCAAGATTGAGTTTGTCAATTATAAATGCACTTCAGAGTTCTTTAGGATAAGAGATCCACTAAGTAAAACTTATATGTATAATTTTCTGCTCAGGCAAAGTAGTATCAAAGTGGTATGAACAGCCAAGTTTCCCATTTGCCTAGAAAGTGAGCTTCTAGTATTATTGGCAAATTCACAAAATGTTAAAATGGCTGCTTGTTAAGGAGAGAAATGAGCTTAAATCTTTTTTTGTCCACAAATGTTGACCCATATTAATGAGCTGAACCAGTGCCATAATCTACTGCTGAACCTTGTTGCCTGAATGGGGAAGCAGCATTCTGATGAAATGTGGGCATTTGTGCTTTACATTGTATTTTAAGTGTCACAGGTGAAAAAAACAGATAAAAAAGAGCAGGCTTTAGCAGATGCCTACTAAGTATAAACAGGCAATGGTTTATGGTAGAGTTGTTCTTTACATGCTTTCAGAGTTAATCTATAGGTTCTTCCCTCCAAAAGAAACCAAGGACTAACTGCTGCCTTCACTATAAGCTCCCCCAGGTAGGAAACTTCAGTACCAATAGAAGAAGATTTTCCTATTGCGAGACAGAAGTAGAAATCATTATTGTACCTAAATGTCTCTTCTTATCAGTAGTTTGAGTTGTACACTTAACTGCAGTAGAACATTTAGTCCTGAAACACATGAATGGCCTTTTCCTACAGTACTTGTTTTAACTAAGTGCGATAAAAATGTCACATTTCATCAAAATCTGTGGGTTTTGCAGAGGATCCCAAGTAGTTATGACATAAAAGAATTTTAGGCAGCAAAGCTCAAATCCCACTTATGGCAGTGCTATTAAATGAGTGTGGAAATCTTGGAGACTATCCCAAGGCTTTTCTTAGAGAGGAGGAGGGAAGATAATAGAGCTGTTTCCCACTTACCTGCTGTTTGTGAGTATTCCTAGACAAGGAAGCAGTATTGTCAGTTAGCAAAGGACTACAATCAGTGCTCTCGTGGATTCGATTGGCATGCAGCTATGCTACAGAGTAATTAAAAACTGGCAAAGATCTGCATTACCCAACTTTTGTTGAGTTGTGCTTGTGTTTTAGTTCTGTAGTTACTCAAAGCTTCATACAAAGTTCAGAAAACACTTAAGAAGCTGGCAGATGGGTTTGTCGTTTTTGGTCTATCTAAAGTAATGTTCCCCCCTGCTCCAGCCCTCGAGCTTCTGAGCAGACCTGGGGCAGCTCAGATTTTGCAGTGTTTTACAGATTCTGCAGTGAGCTCTCTGCCAAGCGTTTGTATTTTTGAATCGTGGCCCAAGAATGTCAGAGCATGACACGCAGTCAGTGTGCTTGGCTATACATAGCACCAGCCTGTTTACAGCAAGCCAGCATTAAAATTAGAAGTGTGAGAAGGCACAGACCAAGCTATTGATACCTACTCTCTGCTGCTGCGTGTCCCTCACCTGCTGGCTGAGCAGTTTCTTTGGCCAGTGGCCGAGCTTCAGAAATCACTGGAGGTTGCTTTGCAGCCTGGCTGGGTGTAGGTTCTCAACACATGTGCAGCTTATCCCCGTGGCTGAAGTGCTTGCATGATTTGAAGAGTGTACCTTTAAATCACTGACCTGTCAATTCCTTCCTCCCCCTCGACATTCGGAGGGTCAGCTGGGGCTTTGCGCACACCCTGAATTGAGGCTGTTCCTCCTCACTGGGAACCTCTGCGTTGCTGCAGCTGTGGAAGAGCTGAGGGTCACTGTGGCTCTCTGTGTGCTGCGTGGGAATTGGGCACTGACTTCATTCTGTGTCTGCTTCTCCTGCCTGACCACGAGCTTGTATCCTGAAACGATTTTGACTTGTGCAAATATGGGCAATGCTTAAGGCTGGCTGAGGATGGTGCAAGGCAGGGACTATTCTAAACAAGCAGGGCTGTGCTAATTGAGGAGGAAAAGGCCACTGCCGTGAGGTAGCAATACAGTATTGCAGGGGGGCACTGGGGATCAGGAGTGGTGAAAGAATAAAGCAGAAGAAACCTGGAAAAACCTACACGGGGATCCTTGCCTGCCTTCCTGGATCTGAACTCAGTAAAATTAGAAGCATAGCAGATGTCAAAAATCTTATGAGAATTTTTAGTTTCTCAGAACTGTGCTTCTTTTAATTAAAATATACTGGAAAACAGCAAAGTAAAATCTCAGGGAACATATTTTTATGGAGAAGAGGAGGAGAGAGAACAAGAATGTCTCCTCAAAACAGAGCACACGTTATAAAAACACTATCATGAGGGGTTGTATTTAGTCAAGAAATTACAGCTGGTGATTGAAGTGAGATTTAGTCCTGTTTCAGGTAAAAAACTCCACTATGTTTTAAGTGTAGTAGCTACCAAAATTGCCATAATGGTGGAATTTCAGAAAGGATTTACAAACCAGGATGCCATTAAGGAGATTGCTTGTGAATTCCACAAAATGCAACTACATTGATACTAATCTCATGGCAGAACGAATGTGCCAAATTCTTAACCAATGGTATTCAAATCCAAAGAGCATAAAAGTAGACCCTGTTCTTGAATGGGAAATTGCCAGGTAATCGCTTTGTTGCATCTCTGAGAGGATTGCCTCACACAGAAGCCTTTATTTTAAATGCAGGCACCATTATAACGAATCACTCAGAGTGTTCCAGTCCAAGAAGGAGTTAATGAGAAACAAACATCGCACAGAAAGCTCTACAGGGGATTCCCTTCCTTGCCAGCAACCAGGTTGGTTCATGACTGTAAACATGATGCTGTGTTTGGCATTAAAAACTGTACAGCTTTACCAGATTAGTAGTGAGAAAACCGAGCATAGTAGCTGGTGGGTTTTGAGGGTTAGAGCTGCCTGCCAACACCAAGCCATGCCAAGTGCCAACATAACTGCTGGGGCAGTTGTTTTGTAATGAGTCCCACACAGACAGGAGACCTTGGAGTTGTATTAATTCTTGGTTTTATAAGCATGTCTTTAGCTGTGTCAGAGTTGTGCGTTATGGCCCTGCTTGCTTTGCAAAGCATAGAATATATGAATAAAAAATATGAAAAATACAGGGATTGCTTAGAATTCTACTAGTGTTAGCCAGTGGACAAAGTGTGTGGATACCACAGCAGTGATGCTGACATGTTGATATTTGCTGGCCAGAAAAGCTCCTGTTGGCAGTAGAAGCGTGGCAGGCTCTGGAAACAATGTCAGTTTTCAGTTTCCCATCTAATCACGTTCTCTAGCCCTATGACTTGCTAGGGTGCTGCTGGATTTTTGATACATTGCCTTTTTCCTCTAGTGTTGAAGCATCTCTTGGGCATGAATAATACGTTTCGGTTGTTCCTGGTTGTTGAGGAGTTGTATCTTTACAGCTGGTAGAGGAAAGAAGCCACGCTTTCCGTGCATCATCACTGGAACGTTTCTCACTTTCTGAGCCTCTCCTTCAAGGTGTTTGTAGAAGACTTGCAGATGTGCTAACCATCAAATAAGTGTAAAGTGAAGGCAATACCTCCATCCCTCCCCTTCATTTCACGTGAATACAAGGCTGCGAGAATACCTGGTCAATGTTTGTCCAATGCTCAGGTGGAATAATGATGAGTGCTATGGAAGAAGTTGGAGAAAAGAGTTCCATGCTGGGGCTTAGACAGTGATCAGCAAATAAGAAATAGAGAAAATAAAGAACAGCAGGGCAGGATGGCATGCAGTAGCCAGGTTCAACCAAGTCTAATCTTTGTGCTAAAGTATTCCTCCTTCTTTGCTTCTTCCCCCTTTTGGATTGCGTGAGTGGAGCAAAAATTCTCCTTTAACTGTGTACAGATAATATTCAATGTGTTTTGAGTGATGATGAAGTAGGTGATAAAGTAATTGTGACCAGACACATAAAAACCTAAACAGAATTTTTCTTGCAACCTTCTGAAAAAAAGCCTGGAGTAAAGGTAGACGATTTTAAAAATAAATTTTAAAAAATTTTAAAAGCGACGAGTTAAAACCAATTCTAAATATGAACTTCCTAGGAGACTGAGAAAGGATAAGACATCTCTTATTTCCTTTTGTCTTTCCAGTTCTACCAGAATTAAAGCTGCTCTGTGGGGCTGATTTTCTACAGTCATTTAAGACACCCAATCTCTGGAAGGAAGAAGACATCAAAGAAATAGTGGAAAAGTTTGGTTTGGTCTGTATTAGCCGGGCTGGCTCTGATCCATCTCGATATATCCAGGAATCTGACCTTTTAACTAAATTTCAGCACAATATTTTTCTAGTGAGAGAGTGGATTCTGAATGAAGTGAGTGCAACGCAGATACGCTCTGCCCTGTGCAGAGGACTGAGTGTGAAATACCTCATCCCCGACGCTGTCATTGCCTACATTGCGCACCACGAGGTCTACACCGAAGGGAGCGAGCGCAGGAGCCAAGGGGACTTGCTGCAGCCTCTCAAGCTGCATAACACAACAGTAAACCCTCCGAAGGACTGATTTCTGCGCTCTGTGCCGTGGCAGACACGCAGCTTCTTCCTGGCAATTTCTTGAGAAAGTTGTTTCTTATTAGTAACGAAGGGAAAGTGCAAAATGTATTGAAATCGTGTGGTGTTTTAAATCCATGAATCTATGTGTGGTAGTGCTCAAGAAAATTGGGATGCTCAGCTGCATAGCTTAAAATATACAAAGAACAGCTTCCTTGTGAAAATAAAAGAAAGGCGACCTTAACAATAAATATTCTTAGTAATTCAATAATTTCAGTAAGTCGATAAATATGACTTAAGAGTCAAACACAGTACTTTCCTAACTTGTCATTCTCTAATGCTTACTCTTCTAAAACAGCAAAATACAATGAACCATAACTTGAGAGAAAGAGATATGTTTAAATATATATTTTTTCTAAACTTTGACTATATAAGACCCTGAATAACTTTTTTTGGTTTTTGGCAATTTGGCCAAGAGATGAAAATCAATCTTTCTTTCATGCAAGTACTTAAAAATGCACATGCTACTTGTGCCACTTCTCAGGCTCCGGGTTCTCAAATGACAGACAGTCCTCATCCCCACATTTAAAGTGGGTTTCTTTTCTTCTCTGATCCAGAGTCTTCTGTAAGAGCAAGCAATTGCCAAAGCCTCAGAGTAGATGATACATCCAACAGGGACTTCAGCTGTACCACGTGAGGTGGCACATGGGCTCGCTGTCTGAGCTGTAATGGTAGCAGGAAAAATCCCTGCTCCTCCAGGCTGGTTGCCTCTTATGCTGATTCAGTGTCTCTCATTTCTGACAGAAGTCACTTCCAAAGAATACAGAACTCTACAAAGTGCTCCCTCCGTGTTTCCAAGTTTCCTAGCTGAAAGCATTCGTTGAGTAGTGGTGTAGCATTTATCCCTACAGAGTAACCACTGCACCTTAACACAGGTTTCCACCTGACTGGTCCTTCGGAGCCCCCAGCTGGCCAAGCAGCTTCCACTGCTGGCTCTCTCGAACAAGTTAAAGGACTACCAGACTGAAAGGGTCTGTATGATTGTTTTCTTGAAAGAAAGCATAAAGTAGCTGAAACCTATTCAAGAAAGAAGAATTTGGCTCAAAAAACGCACAGGATAAGCACTTGTAGAGCTTTGGCTACTATCCTAAACTAAAGCTATTTGAAGGGGATTTTTTTCTGAGTGCCATGAAGAATGAAGAGTAATGTGGTTAAAATGGATTCTCCTTACACAAGTGATACGAAAGGTGAATATTTCATTCATTTTAAATCAAGTCATCCTGCTGTCATTAGAAATCTCAGAGGTTCAGCCTTGTGCAAGGATTTAAAGGCAGCACTTAATCGGATTAGAAGGACTTGCATAGCTCTGTGGTCTAAAAAAGAGATAAAAGAACCAGAGTTCAAACTTGCCACAAAGAAAGGCAGTGCGTTGTGTGGTGCAGGATCAACCCACGGCTCTGAGCCTTTGATTTTGACAATCACCTGAAGCAGGGATGCCTGCAGACTTCAATGGGTACTGGAAAATGGTCAGCAATGACAATTTTGAGGAGTATCTGAAAGCGCTGGGTAAGGTTCCCTTCATACTTCTTGAATAAATAATCAATAAATGCCACCTGTCTTGCTCTTTATGTGAATCTATTTTTTCTTGTACAGTCATAAGTCATTTTTGTGAGAAGTATTTTTTTCAGAAATGCACTTTAAGAATTGCCTTAGGCAAAATTGTTTTGCCTTAAGCAGCCTCTACTTTTTACCCTCTTGAAGCTTACATTAAACTACATAGCTTGAAGTGGTAAGTGGCAGATTCCAAACATAAAAAAACCTCCTATAATTTGAAAAGCAGTACAATTTTTATATTTAATAATGATTCAATGCAGTACTTAATGCAATTTTGTGTGTTTGTATTTGATGTTGTGTTAGCGTCTCTATGGAAATAGTGAAGGCCTTATCAACTGTCAAATACAAATGGCATTTTTGAAAGATTTCACATAATCAGAAAATGGAAACAGTAAGTTATTAAAGTTATAAGAATTAAGTTACAGACTTTTTCTGCATGGGAAGGCTGGTTTGAAAGATTTGGGCTTCTTTTTATCTTAGTTCATTTCAGTTCTCCCTAGAAGCGATAAGCTGCTTCTTGTGGAAGACTTTTCTGGATCAAAATAATTCTTTTTCTTTTTCAGATGTAAATGTTGCTGTAAGAAAAATAGCAAACTTGCTAAAGCCTGACAAAGAAATCCTTCAGAACGGGGATCATATGATCATTAAAACGCTAAGCACTTTTAGAAACTACATCATGGAATTTGATGTAGGGAAGGAGTTTGAGGAGGATTTATCTGGGGTGGACGATCGCAAGTGCATGGTAAGAAGTAGAACAGTAACAATGGACAAAACGGAATATTGAGAATCTGAGGCCTTTCGCAGAACACAACTTTTAACCATCCTGGGAGGCTATTCCTGGAATCATTTCTGTACTTCTCAGTTTGCCAAGATGTAGCTACAGTTTTGAGCATGCCTTTAGATTAGAAGAATGCTAATTTTAATCAGGAGCACAAAGCAATTTTATCAATCAGTGAATAATAACCTCAGTGGAGCTGTGCTCATTTCTACTGTGATATTTGTTAGTCAAGAAGACATCTAGGGTCACGTCCATAACCTCTTTAATGAGTAAGGTTTTACAGTAGAGGAAATCCACTGATTGCAAGGTCGGGCACTGCTCCCTCTGTGAGAATGGCCAAGTGCTTAAAAATTGCCTGAGTGTATTTATTAGAGCACACACTCAATTAGCCCACTGGAACAAATCTTACTGAAATGAATAAGCAAACACTGAGGACTTTGTTTTATGATAGCTCTGTCTTGTGAGCTCTTTTTGCTTTTTAACTTAGGACTGATAAATATCAATTTACAGGGGAAAAACTTGAGAATAGCAAGTTCTCACCTGTTAGTTTGACAGCATGACACTGGCAATATTCTACAGTGAGGAAGTTGACAAATAAAAGAAAATTTTCTCAGGAGGGACTCTAGAGGAGAAATCTCATAAAAGAGAATTAATAGTTATCCATTCTGAAAAGGATAGCACTATTTAAAACCAATGCTTTTCTCTCACACTAAGATTTGCAAATTTGCTTTTGCTCTGACCATGGCAGGAAAGGGAAAAATTCTGAGGGCCGGAGAAGAAGAATGGTTGAGTTCCTCAACAAATCCCTCTCTAGTCCTTGTTATAGACGGTACAAGTTTGATGAGAGTGCAGAATACAACATTCACAGAAGGGAGGAGCAGGTGCATTTGTGTTTAGGAAAGTGCCCCAATGGCATAATGTGGTTTTGGCTCCCGGACTGCTCTTAATTAGGATATTGAGGTCCAGATTCACCAGATTCCAGTTATGAGCCTGAGAAAATAAATTTAAGACTGAGGTGATTAAATTACCATCAAAGATAGCAATGTTCAAAACATCTGCTCCAAAGATTTGTCTGTGCACAGAAATGTCCCTGTCTGAGCATTATCTGTACTTAAATACCATCAAACTCCCATCTAAAGGAGAACTAAACCATCCTATACACGGTGGAAAGAAGTAATATTTTATTATTTTTAACAAGCCAGAATTCTCTACCCTGAATTGAGTTTTGCTAAATTGTGTGATAAGGGAAGGATTCAAAATGTTAAACCAGAAAGAAGAAACTAGAGAGAGATAATTTTAGTCACTACAACAGCTGTTTGATTTGGAGTAGAACCTAATTCAGCCCACTTTCAAAGGTTAGTCAAACATTTATCTGTTTACTGTTTGGTGGAAAATGCTTATTTAGCCTTGGAAGCAGAAGGTATCAGCACCTTCTTGCCTGTTACAAACAAACAATCAAAAAACCCAAACAACCAGGGGTAGTCACTGACTCTGACTGGGGTTTTTTTAAGAAGGACTTAGGGATGTGATTCCACAAAACCCCCCAGAGATCTCCGTGTCTCTTTGTGGTCTCCAGCTGTAGCTGGACAGTTCAGGTCCCTGACCACTGGTGCTCTGTTTGCCTTGTAGCAGCATATCACACTTTATAGTTCAATTTTCTTATTAAAGATTTCCTTTCTACATGAGACCTCTGTTGTGTCAACGGCAAAATAGTACAAGAAGCTGTCTTTCTGAGGTGACTTCAGTCCAAATCTGATAACCATAGCATCAGGTGAAATTTGCTGTTGTTAAGCAGCAAAATGACTCCAACAGTGCAGAAGGAGTCTTGTGAGAGAAGAGTCATGGAGGTTGTTAGAGATACTGGACCACTCCCTGAGTGGTGTTACGAAGAAAACCACCATAAAAACAAAGGTTGAATATCACTCTTGGTGTTCCATTTGTTCATGTAGAGCTCGTGGAACTGCATGCCATAAATGGCTTAATCATTAATAGTCAGCCTGTGTAATGGGAGAGATTGTGAATCTATTATTGTTATTTATATTGTGGACTGAGCAGACCACTGGGCAAGTTTTATCCAAGGAGCTCAGTGTATGAGCAGTACAAAGTAACATGGATAAGACAAATTACACATTAAACATTAATCTATAGAGCAGAGCAATCATCAGGAGACTAGCAAAAATAACCTTAGAAGTAATTCATCCTAGAAGTATAGATTGTTTTTTCTTTTAATGAAGAATATATCTTCTAGCTAGAGTTAACATATCTGTAAAAATAATATCAGCACGGTGAACGGGTTAGATCCTGTGCGTAATTCACTGAAATTGTATTCATCTTTCAGTTGTAAAACATATCCTTGAGTCAGTCAGGGTGGAGTGTAACTACAGTAATTCCAAATCAATACTGTCCGTGAGGAGTAAAAGCTAAAAAGTTTTGCTGATACTTATTTTAGAAGTAAGTTGAAGTTTTGAGATTAGGAACTTGATAGTCTTGTGATAGTACAAGCCCTCTCCTTTTCAGTTAGGATTTTTTCACTTTTTTAGTTGGTCACTCCTGGGAGCCTGTCTGAACTGTCTGGATCAGTGAGTTCATTGAGAAGGATACACCTTAGCAGTTCCAGTTTGTCCTTCTTCTGACCCTCCGCTGTGGCTTTCTTGCACGTACATGGTTTTGGGTGACTGTTCTCTGTAAGGCTAGAGGGAACAGCAGTTGGTGACATCAGGTCCTTCAGGATGTTGTTTCTGTTGGGAAGTGAAAGTTTGCTGCTTTGTAAACTCTAAAGCCCTGCAGTTCAGTTAAAGAAGCAGTTTCTCTGTTCTGCCAGACAGGAGAGACCACAGATGACAGCTGATATCGATGCTCCTCGAGCTTTCCCCCAGGACTGGATCTCCTAGATAAAGTTACAGTACGGTTTCTCTGTTCACTTGGAAATTTTGTGAAAGATATCTTTCTGCAAGTTCAATCATACTTAACTATCCAGAGTTGTTCAAAACTTTGCAGTTTCAAGTACAAAGGGAAAATGAAAGTTTACATCTTCACGATCATCTTTCATCGCTTGCAAATGTTCCAAGGTGTGCCTTAGATGGTGTAGAAAGAAGTTTAGAGTATTAATTTGTATTACATTTTTTCTCACATGGTATGAATTGGACCATGTAGTCAAGTTTCTACTACTTTGAAGAGTTTGTTCACAGTTTTAATTGGCAACATTTTATCAGACTGAGAATGTACCAAGACGGAAATTTCAAATTAAATGGATAGCTCTGGCTTTGGTATTTCTCAAACTGAGTCTTTGATCCTGCTATCTTAATTCTCAATGCAGCTCCAGTCTCATCATGAAATCTCCTCAATTTTAAAGAGAATTTCTAGAATCTCGAGTTGTGATTAATTTAGCATCTCAGGTATCGCTCCAAGTACGAAAGTTTGTTTCATGTATATAAAGATTACTGTGGAAAAAATTGACAGTGCATGCAAGAGGAAGACCTTATTGGAACAATTAATACAGAACCATCTCTGTAAGTACCTCTCATTCATCAGCAGATAGTTGTGCTTCCCTTTTTCACTGTCAGTCATAACCAGTGAAGCTGACGAAAACATCTGCAGTTTGAAATATGTACCAGCATGTAAGAACAAGGCACATAAACCTTCACAGTGATATTTACTTAGTACTTACTAAAGAAATTATGAAAAAGTTAACTGGAAAACCTTAAAATGCTGAAACAAAGGCTGGAGTTTCACATTGCAAGTCTTTGCATCCAATGAATCAAAGCAGATTGAGAATTGGATAGCTTGGATGCAAAAATTACTTTCTAAAAATTTTTATTTTTCTAATCATTCTGCTGCTAAAGTCAGAGAAAACTTTTGCATTATAGTTATTCTCTGCTATTCAGGCATTTGAAAGCCTGAATTGCTTTATCTTACACTATGCAGAATTCATCTCTTTTGACAGAGACTAAGGGCAAGGGATCTGTTAAAAAATCGAGAAAGATTTTATATTCTAAATATAGAACAGCAGAATTTCTTGGATAACTGAGAACAGCTGTGTTATAACTGAGTATTTGTCCAAGCATACGAGAGGTGCTTTGGTAACTCAGAACCTTATGCTCTCTGATACAGTAATTTTCTTCTCCCATTGAAGCAGGAAATGGAATGACAAAGGCAGGAAAAAGAGAAAACTGCAAGAATTTTAAACTGAATGTGGGAAATAATACATCTTAACTATTTAGTTATCTAAACCTGAATACAACTGGAATATAACCATAAATAAGTTATCAGGTGGGTGTTTAGGGTTCCTTTATTGGAACCCACAGAACTTCCAGTCCTAGTTAAGACTTGCTGGGGTGCGGTAGGGTGAGGAGGATTTGGGAGTGGTGGAATTCACTCACCAGATCTATAATACACCTTACTGTGTGAAGTGCCAATTAATGTTAAAACAGCCACGTGAGGACTGTTCACAGACCCCTGACCCGCCCTTCTGGTACACTTCTGCCATATCCTGCTGAAGGGAGGGAAGTTCTTCAAAACTGGCCGTGGCTCTGCTTTAATTAATGAACGTGCCTAACGTGGCACTGATTCCTCTCAGGTTTGTATTCAGGAAAACTGCAGTGGAGTTAGTTGTTCTGGACATAATTTGATTTATACCACTGCAAGGTCAGAGTAAAGCCCTGTTACAAAACCACATGGTTCTTGAAGCTTATTTAACTATTTACTCAGGTTCCTCTGTTACATAGATGGAATTCACTGCTGTTAATCTAGTTCTGAGCAGGTTTTGGAATTAAGGCTTTGCTGCCAGAAAAACAACAACCAACAAACAACATTCCAGTACATGGAATTGCAGGAGGGATCTCCCACAGGGTGAGAAGATTCAAAATAAATTGTGCCTGTCTAGTAAGATGCAAGATCAGCAATATGTCTTTACTCAATCCCTCTGATTTAGCTGTTTCATTTCTTTACCCTTCCAGTGCTGCCCTTTTGGGCTTGTAAGTATTTTCTCATATTCTTTGGTGGAACAAGCATTATTCTAGAATCACTGTTGCTGGGGCTGGTCTTCTCTCAGATTTAGTGCCTTGCCTCCTGTCTCTTTGCAGTACTGTAATTTCCCCAGCTCCTCATTGGCATAATCCCTGATTTTTTTATTTTGAGGGGAAGTGAGATGTAATTTAAGAGAGGTAGACTTTATGATAGTTTTCTGTTGGTATTTCCGGCCTTTTACAAACTGCTCTCAACAAGTGATGAAGAAAAGTCCTCCAGTCAACCCCTCTGAGGCTCCAGAGAGCAGAAGTCCACTCCTGGGTCTGTCTCAGGCTCTCTCAGAATGGCCTCTGGTCCATTCTGTGTCTGTGCCTCAGAGAGGAGGAGCAGTTTCCTTTTCCTGCCTTGTTCCACTCTGCCTGCTCCTCTGGCATTTCTGTTACTACCTGTAAGTGATGTGCTCAGCACATTTGCACGGTGATAGCAAATGAGATGAGCTGAATCTTCGGCCGTATAAATGTCATAAGCTTCACATTTTGCAGGGCTGGATTCACGTCTGAACCACGAGGCTGATTAGAAGCTTTGGAGCTAGTTATTCACCAAACCACTGCTAGCATACTGCAGGGAAAGTGGGTTTGGATCGGTTTAGCATTTCAGCTTTTGTAAACTCTAAAAAGCTCTGAGAGTTATGAATGCAGAAAGTGCAATTAGAATCAGCTGAAAAGCTGAGAACCAGACTTAACAAATCCAATTTTGATTGACAAACCGTTAGTGTTATGTACAATTCCATCTTGCTAAAATCACACAGGGGATAAGTCAGTTATACTCATTAATTTAAACAGTAAATGTTGTAGAATCAATTCTGATCTCTGCACAGAGTGAATTGGATGTGATAGGTTTTAGTTTTTTTCTGGCATAGGATATACGCAAGTTTTCCTATTTTTGTATTATTTGTATACAATTTTATTCCAGTAAGAAAAAAAGCCACCCTTCCTAAGAAATAAAACAATATGCACTGTCTAAAATACTGATTCTCTTCCTCCTCCCACATATTGTCAGCTGCATAGCCTGGAGCTTCGCACCTTCACTTTCCTACTCCCTGGAACGCATCTCGTCTTTGCTTTGCTCTGTTGCTCTTATGGGCAAGGATTCACAATAAGGAATGTGAACATTTAGGATCTGATCCTATCTGACAGCAGCTTACCTTTCATTGAAAATTTTTCAATCCTATCCTAAGCCCCTTTTCTAGCAGTGCTACCACTGGCAGTGCTGACAATGAGAGAAGGAAAGAAGACTTCGCCATGACTGAGCTACAGCGTGGCTGAATAGATTCAGCTCTTGGCCAGCACCAGGATCTGGAGATAAAGCCCAGGAATTTTTCCAGGAATTTCTCTGTTGGGTTTGTCGTGTTCTCAGTAGTTTCTGTCGCTGAACCTCCAGATGCAGATGTGATGAGACAAACGGGGTTTCGGGGGGAGGTGACAAAGCTGCCCATGGCTGTACCCCCGTGGGAGCAGCCTCCTGCACCACAGAGGCCACAGGGAGTGACCCCCGACAGAACTCCCCCTCACAGCTACGGTGGGCTTTGTCTGTGACATCAACATTAGTTTATTCTATCAACACTTCATTTTTTTCCCAAAAACACCTGCTTACAAGAGGTTTTTATATCACTTTGATACTTAGTACAGATGAAATGGTTTATCTTGAGAAGCTGTTAAATACCTTGTTGGATATATTGACGTGTTTGACCAAAAGTTCTAGGATATTTTCTTCGGTGTTATTTACAAGACACAGCTCCAATTGGATTTTTCTGTTTCATCTGACCTAAAAAAATGACTTTCCATTTTTTAGTCCTTCTTAGATCATGATTACAGTTGTAAAATGGCCTGTCATTCTCCCAAGCAGGGAATTACTGGATGGAGATGGAGCAGGGAGTGTGACTCTTAGCTTAGCAGTCATTTGGTGCTCCATATATAGAGACAACAGTCTGAGGGAAGCAGGAGGAAAATAGAACTGGTGCTGCTGTGTTTCTCCTACAGATAGGAAATCAATAACGTATTTTTGATGAAAGGTGAGAGCTGCAGTTCTTACTTGTAAAGGCACTGTGTCAAAAATCTATGTAGCGTTAACAAAAAATGTTCATGAACTACTTTGAAAAAAGTTATTTTCTTCCATTCACCTGCAAAATACGTTCTGTGCCTTCAACTGCCGAGCCCTGGCCCAAGCAGGCACACAGGAACGCCAGCGGGGGAACGAGGAGCATTGTGCAGAGCCAGCACCAAATGTCTTCGCACTTAGACCTCACTGGGAGATGCAGAGTACTCTGATGACGTTTGATGACTATTTCAGTAAATTACAAAGTCACTATCTCTGCCTGTGGGTCAGTATTATTTGCCACTAGAAACTGAAATTGTGCAAGATTTCACTACAGTTACTGCTACTAAAGAAAAAGCAGATACGTAGTCAATAATTTGTTTGGGGTTTACTAAATATTTCATTTAAGAAAACTACCTTGTCTTATAACTGGGAACAATAATGAGAATACTTTAATTATAATTTCTTCCAGCTTTAATATTAAGGAAGATTCAGGTGATGCTATGCATATGAATTTAAATCTTCATAACGCAAAGAGATTAAATCACTAAAAAAAGTATGTGGATGCCCAAGGAATAAAAGGAGAATATCAAAGTACACAAAAAGTGAAAGACTACAGAAACCATACCATAAAACTAAAGAAAATTTGAACATTTTTTGTGTTCTCAGACTTCAAAGGCTTTTTCATTTCCCAGAGGAGCTCCATTCTCTAGTATTACACCTCAAGAACAAAGTGTACATAACCTGCAAAATGTGCAATATTGGTTGTTGGAATTTTTGAGAAGAGTTAAATTGAGGCAGGACTCTCTGTTTTTACCTCACTCCATTACCTTTTCTGGCGTTCCTTTAGTACTATTGATAGCACTGTTGACTGATTGCCCCCATCACCATCCTCTGTTGAAGTTTCCTGCAGAATTACATGCACATGACCTAGGAAGTGTTCATCTTAGGTTTACGTATGAGCAGGTGGTAAGAAAGCAAGATACAAGCTTGCTTTTAGTGAACTAGATTATGTACTGTGTAATTGAAAGGAATAAACAGCGTCTTCCACTTATTATGCCAGTAGTACAAGATGCTCAAAAAGGCAGAGTCTTCAGCTTTAGAGAAATACTCCATTTTCAGCTAGTTGGTTCTGTTCCTGGAAACCGCAGCTTTCCAGTGTCCTCCAAGTTTGTCGGCCTCTCCCCCTCCTGTGGAAGAGGAAAAGCAGCCAGAGCTGTCTGCCCGGGCCTGCCTGTCCCCCAAACCCTGAGAAGGATTTCCAGCCGTTCCGGGCAGGCGGCAGCAGCTCTGCCTCTGTAATCAGGCAAGCCTTAGGTAATGCTATTACCAAAATGGGGGCAAACAAGGCTCATTACAAAGGCATACTTTTCTAAGAAAAGTAGCTTTACATAAAAGGTAAAGGGTTTGTTTATCTTGAGAGTGTGTGTCAGGAGGAACCAAAGGGTCACACAGAACTGCCTTAGCAATCTGCAGGTGCTTAGCTCCTGATTATACCGTGGCAATATCCTGATCCAGTCTTCAAAAATAAATCCTTGCTCTTAGATACAGCAAGAGAGATTACATGCACAACGTTTGCCCTACAGTATATCTGGAGTATTGTTTTTATGTTCTGATTCACATATTTGGGAATGTTGTAAAGCAAGCATTGCTCTGGTTTAGGCATTGTAGAGGGTGGAATGGTGGCAGCAGCCAGTGCACATTAACAGCCAGAGCAACTTCAGCCTCAGCTAACACTCGCTGTGTGTCTCAGTAGAGATATTTGGGGTGGAAGGACGTGTTTCAATCCAAGTTAAAAGAGAATTTCGTATCTTGTGTATTAGTTTAATAAAAGAGACATTGAGACGTGACAGTTTGACCCAAAGAAAGGATACAGATGCCACTGATTAATCTTACTGTCATAAAGTGGTTGTTCCTGCTAACAAAGAAAATGACATTATGTTCCCTTGCAATATATTCTGCCCTTTATAACCTTCAGAGAAAAATAGCTACATACAGAAATCAGAAATTGTGTAGTTTACTCGTATCCCCTCAGTATTTATATTTCTCAAAGGGAAGGTAGAGGATACCTGAGAATATTGTCTTATAAGATAGCTTGGTTAATGTCTGTGGGTTTAGACTCTTCGTGGTTATCACCAAATTGCAAAAAACAATTTCTGATCTTGACTGGAAAAACAACAAATCCTGAGAAAAAAGTATGTTGTTTTCTGAGATGAAACAATTTCAGTCACCCTTGGAGGCTCAAAAGTTAACATTTCCTTGTGCTGCTACAAATATTTCTCTATTTCCCCCAAGTGTACTAAGTCTGTGCAACGTTCACAACTGACTTTGAACATTAGTAGGACTAATAAAGTTGGATCCTACTTTATCATGGTATATTGCCTCTGAATTCACATATAAACCCACCAGATTTAACTATTAAGCTAGACTAAAGATTAAACTATGCTGAGCTAATACTCCATGGATACAAATAAGTGCAGTTACTAAGCAGAGTTGCACATACAAATGCTTCATTCCACAGTATCCCTCACATCTACAAATCATCATTCATTCTCTGTTATATTCACTTTTTAGAATCAGAAATTCGTAGATATGTTAACTTATAAATTAAACTTTATTCACTTTGACTCCTATTATTTGTTATCTTCTGTCTCTTCAGTGGATGTCTGCAGATTCAGATATGGGAGAGGATTTAGGTTATGGTGACCATATTAACTACAGCTTTACCCAGATGTGTTGTTCCTTCCTGCATTAGCATTTTTTGCATTAAAAGGATATGGTTTCGTAAAATGTTATGTACTGCTCGGTTTAAATATATCACTTTACAAAAGAGAACAGAAGAACTTGTGAATGCATTTTCTAAATTAGAGAGATTGTAAGCAAGGACACCTGAGTTTCTCTTTCAGAGCCCCCATGTGGTGCAAACAGACGATGGGATCAATCCCATTGCCTTGCCCATGATTCTCTATCCTGGCACTCTTTGGAGTGATTCATTTTCCATGCTGGTTTAGTCTAAAGCTTCCCATGGGAGGAGGCTGCTGCCTGCACTCATTCAAAGATAGTGGCTGTCATGGTTATCATTTAAGAATTAATCATTTGTGACGTACACAGATTAAATAAATAGGACTGGATAGGTTTTGAGTGTTGAATTGGTTTTAATTCCCAGAAGGAAAAATGTAGGCTGACTTCTTCTCTTAGGAGCTACACAGGATGGATGCAGTAAGTGTCCATTAATGGCAGATCGGAATTCATCATCTCTCCATATCTGACTATTCATGCAAGCAGTGGCTAAAGACTCTTACCAGGTAGACAGTAATTCCATATTTAGTCCTCAGAGTCCCTTCAAACAAGCTGATTTACAAGCTATGTGCTAATATTAATGTAAACTATCCTCGTGGAGCACAAACTGCCACCTCTCTTCCCTCTTTAAATATTTTACAGAGCATTGGTTCTCTTTACCTTAGGGGGATGGGAAGGCAAATTGTCAGTAAATGCTAACCAGAAGAACAAGCTGCAGCAGGCACTGTCATACATGGAAGGAGTTTTATGACTCAGGTTTTACTGAACCACTCAGACAGCTCCAATATTCACCAAAGTGCAGTGCCCATTACTGCACCTGACTCTTGGCTTACTCTGCCAGTCCTGGCTCGAGCAGTTCCCCAGCCTCAGTTGCAGAAAGCAGGATGCCGGCAAAGTTACCATTGCTGATAGTTCCAAACCACTCTGCTCGATGAAGGAAGGCAGATTAAGACATGAGGAAAGAAACAGCTCAGTATTCAGAAGCTTTGTTCATCCATAGTGCCAGTAAATGGGAATTATTTTCAGGTAGAGCAGCTGGGGAATCATTCTTAGGTTGGAAAAAACCAAACTGGATCTGAAGTTTTCAGCTCCTTTTGCAAATTCAGCGTTAGGCTGCAGGGCCCTTCTGCTGCTGCATTTTTCAGCAGGGAGAGAGGAGTATGTTCTTACACAATGATTTTGATGATATTTTTTCTTGCTTTATCTCATCCCTCCAGTTTTTGGCAGGCTGTTGGGCAGCAACTTTCTGTTCAAGCTCATTTCTTTTGTAATTATCCTAAGTAGTACAACACTCTACAATCATTCTTTTTATGAGATACACTAATCATGAGAGATAAGTTTTGCTTCACAGAAACTAATCATAATATCAGAGAATATTACAGTAATACCAAACATGTCTGTTTTGTTAGACCACCGTGTCTTGGGATGGAGATAAGCTGCTTTGTGTACAGAATGGAGAGAAAGAAGGCCGTGGTTGGACCCAGTGGATTGAAGGAGATGAAATGCACCTGGTAAGACCATGTAAGAGGTTTTGCATGCCCCTCTATTAAAATGGTTAGCTATAACACAGCAGGGAATGTGCTGTGTTATTTTGGCTTACTTTGACATAATTATGTATTGGTGCAGCATTTGACTTGTTTCTAAAGCAACATTTCATTTGGAGCCACTATGTTTTTATGTCCCTTACAAAGCCTGACAATTTCAAGTGCTCTTTCTGTGCTCAGTGTCTGTCCAGGCACACCCGGCTGAAATGTTTACACGAGGAAGACATTTAGCAGAATGTCCCTCACACAGTTAGTAAAATACTCAGTATGGGAGCTGTGAAACTGAGCACCCAACAACACGGGAAAAATACATCATTGTTCTTTTAAAATAATTACAGGCCACACTACATTATAGCCTAGGGAACTAAAACAGCAATTAAGTTTTTGAAATTGATGTTTTTTCAGATCATCATTTTTATCTTTCTAAATTAACAGGACCTGAAAGAAGATGCCTGTTCTTTTGTTCTATAACTCTTTATAGCATCCTCACTCTCTCATCAGTGTCGGTAAAAGGCAGTGTTCCTGCTGGGATAATAAATTCCAACCTCCATTTCTCTTCTCTGTGCAGTACTATTAGCATTCAGCAATCTAAATGGATATCCTCCAAATGCTCAAATCAGTAGCAGAGTTATGAAATCTTTGCAGAAGTACCCCAAGCCCCTTATTACTAAACATAATTTTGAGGAAGTATTGGAGGTCCCAGAATCCAGTTTAGGAAAGGAATGGCTGTGACAGATCTTCCCACCTGCAGCACAGGTAGGGAGAAGGTTGCTGTGTAAGCACTGACTTTATAGCAGAGGCCGTGGGCTCACCTAAAGGAGGGGAGGCAGCAGTAAAAAGGAGGTGCCTGAATTGCCTGTGCATCCACACTGCCTCCTGGAGCACCTGTCAGCGTTCCCACAGCCCTCCCAGCTGCACGCCAGGCAGTGCCGTGCCGCAGGCACCAGCCCTTTCAGCCTCTCTGCTGGCACACAGGTCCCAGTTGCCCATTAGAATGCCCAGCCTGGAAGTTCAGCTCACACCTGGCTGCCCTCAGTCGTGCACATCTGTGCACTCCTCTGCACGTACATGAGCAATAGCACCACGTGCTCTCGCATTTCTCAGGACTGGCATCCTGCTTTCTGGCCCTTTCTCGCTCCCAGGCATCCTCTCTTTCCACCATCTGTCCCCAACACCAATTCCTTAGCCCTGGTTTCTGCTATCCTTACTCTGATTCCCTGCTCTAGCCACACAACCTGGCTGTGGGCCTCCATGCTCAGAGCCCTTTCTAGACTTGTCCCTGTCAGGAGGCTGATTTTAGAAGTCAGAAACTCAGATTCAGTTGCTCAAATACATAAGTCTAGTGCCAGTATAGGTAGCCCAGGGTAACCTGACTGCTCTGATGCTGCTTTTCAGAAGGCTGAAAAGAATTCTGGATCAGACCTGCCAGCTCATGCATTCACTCACTGGCACTTGGACAGTTTAGCACAATCTGTCTCCCATGTCCCCAGAAGTCAGTACAAAATTAATTCATGCAAAGGAAGTAACCAAGTATTTTAGATCCCACTTCTCAATATTTCAATTTTCTCACTTCTGGTATTTCATGAATTTCAAAAGATGTCCTCTTTATTTGTCTAATCCTTGCTAATGCTGCTCTCTCCATTAAAAATACAGTAGAGTCCCATTTAGTATCTTATTTTTGACCAGCTAAGACTACTAGGTCCTGTACTTTTGAGAGTGCTTTGATACAATGAGCAGTTACCTTTAAAGAATTGATACTTCAATAGCTTTATGGTCCTATTGAACTTTACACAACGAGCCAAGTGTTAATTTATTCTTTTCACAGTTCTGCAGAGAGTAGGACCACATCCTTTAGTAGTTTATCACTTCCTATTTTCTTCATTTCATTCTGTGGTCTGTATTTTGCAGTTCTTTTTAGATTTTATTTTATGTGAGTGACTTATTTGACCATTCCCCACTTCCTTTTAAGTTTTATCGCCCTTTTCTATTGCATTGATTGCTTCTGCTCCGTAGTTTTTGCCGTGTCAGCAGATGTCTCAGCCCTTATTGCACACTCCTTCTTCTGGGTTACTTCTGCAGTAGTGAACAAAGCAGGCCCTAACCAAAGTTGCTGGATCAGTCTGTTGTTGCACCAATCCAGCATGAAGCACTTTCTCTTATTGGGGTCTAGCAACATAGGACAATAAAATTATTGACTTAGTGTAAGGTTTTTAAAAGTCATTTTATCAAAGTCCTCCATAAGAAATGTGCATAACTTCCTCAAAATATTCCGGGAGTTTTATTAAAAGTCTCATCTTGAACTAGGAAGCGCATGCCTTCTGCTAGGTCACACATAGGCATTGTCTTTATGTCCCTTAAAAGCTTCCACACTATTTTTTCTTGCACTTATACCTTGCCACAGGCACACAGCTGTGTGCACTTCTCAGGTCAAACTTCAGGCCTTTCAGGAATGGGGATGGGTGAACAGGCAAACAGCAGCAGCCTCACAAATCTGAGCCCAAGATGGAAACTCTGCCCCTACTTACGCCCAGCTCACAGTCATCCAAAAATTAGCAAGGGGGCTTTTGAAAAGCTCATGTGGAACACAGAGGAACAGCTTTTTGCATCCAGGGTGGTGAGGCTCAGTCAAACCTCACTGCTGTGCTGGCTGATAGACCTGGAGCAAACCTTCTCTACAGTCACCTGCCTTTTGTAGCCATGATCTCTGTGTTGCTAAAGTGGACCCTGATTTCTGAATTTGTAGGCTTGAGCTACCAGTCGTCACCACACAGATTCAGAACTGGTGAGGCAAATCCATCCCTACTTCTTTATGTTTCCAAAATAGAGAACGCCCATTCCAAAGACCTAAAGCTGTTGTATACACTGCAAATAGAGAATAGTGCACCAGGAACATATTTGGCCCTTTAAGATCTGAGATCCCAAACCAATTTCCCTTACTCCACCTTTTAGCAGAAAACAAACCCAAACCAGTTGGTTTCTTTTAGGATAAAAAATAAGCTAAAATATGTACAAGCTTCCCAATCTAATTTAATAGTAAATTGCAGACTCGAATTAAGCTGGACATACACATGAATCTGTAATGTTTGTGTCCTAAGTAAAAGTTGTGGTTTTTAATTATTTTCTCTTCCTAGGAAATAAGAGTGTGTGGAGTCACGTGTAAGCAGGTCTTTAAGAAGGTGCAGTGAGCCTACTGCTGCCACAGGAGTGAAGAACAATAAAATTAACAGACTTGCCACCAGCTCTCCAAATGCTAGTACTGAACATCATCAGTGACAAGAGCAAACACAGAAATGGAGATCATGTTAGAACTGTATAGCTGGAATAAAATATTTTTAGGAAATAACTTTGAAAAAGATGACTGCAAATAAAACTATTCTTAGAAATGATGATTAAAGATACTAAACTCTATAAATGTGTGCACACAATAATTCTTGACTACATCAAAAAAGGACTAATAGGTATAAAACAAGATGCTGGAGGTTTAGACCTTGTAAGCAATTTTTTTACTCTCAATAGACATCACTCTTTCAGAGCCTTAGCAAGGGGCCTCGAGTCAGCCTTGTTTTCAAATGTTGAACTGCAGTTTTAGGGAGGCAAGGATGCAGCTTGCACTTCAATCCTTAATTCACTGAAGCTGGTAGGAATGTTACCGTTAGCTCCAGCTGAGCAGCACTGTACTGGAAGTGTTCCATCAGAAATAAAAATCTGATTTCTCAAAACGAGTACATTTATGGATCAATACTGTGGAAAAACAGTGCTTACAAAAGCATGGCTAAGGGGCAATTATTTTCCAAATGTTTTAGCCAATATCTGCCCGTCCATTTTTTTTCTTGTTCTGGAGAAACTGAGAGTAAGATCGTAGCTGGAAACTGTCTATAAGTGTACACACACCACACAGAAGATAAGACCAGCATTGCTTTGTACAGCATCATTTGCAGATGTTTTCATGCCCATCGTAGTCCCATGTTCTCGTGCAGACTGGTGTAGGAAAGCCTTGGCCTGGCAATTGAAATCAGAACACTGATTAAACATTAGTGAGGGCAATAATTTGCCCACCGCAGTGCCAGATTTCAGTCCATAACCACACTGAGTACAGTGAGCGCCACCACTTCACATCAGATCCAAAAAGGCTGGCTCAGAGCTTTAGCGCGTAGCCCAGAATTCCAGGTGTCCCCTGTTCCAGCTGGTACCAGCCGTTCTCAGGGACTCAGTCAGTGGGAAGCCGCTGTGGCAGAGCCTGCCCCGGAGTGGGAGCACCCCTTTCCCTGCTCTGCTGCAGCTCCTGTGCTTAGCCCTGCTCTTGCCTTCCCTGGGGACTCAGGGCTCACTGAGACATTTCAGACAGGTAAATGGAACGAATGCTGCCATCCTCTACTAACCAGAGACTGTTTTAAAATGTGCACTGTTATTGATCCTGTTCAGAAAAGCTGGGAGCCTGACCTAACAGAATCATGGACTCATTGAACCACAGGTTCATAGAACGGCCTGGGTTGGAAGGAACCTCAAAGATCCAGCAGTTCCCACCTGCCTGCCATGGGCAAGGACACAGCTTGAAGAAAAGGAGGTTCAGAAACAGTCTTTGTAAAGTCTAAAGTTAGCACAGCAGGGATGATAAACTTTCTGAACTATGGCATTTCAATGGTACTGTATCTTGTGAGTGTAGCACCAGATGTGCTAATGGTCATCTAACTCAATTTTCTAAAGTTTTGGGGTTTGCTTTACTTCAGAAAGTACACAGAAGATATTATCCATGAAGACTTAAGCATTCCCATGTGATAAACAGATGAATAATACTCCCTCTCCATGCAAATTCTTGTGTTAACATTGCAACAGCTGTGGATGATACCACTCAGAATTACAGACATGGAATGAAATTATTTACTTTAAGTTCCCCTGTATTTTTTTTCTTGGCAATACTTATGCCTAAGGAAGTCCCTGGGAAACACACTCGAGTCTGACCAGCCAGGATCTCCTGGAACAGTGTGTTAGCCAGCCAGCTGTGTGTCCATAGCTAAATGGATATCCCTGCTGGCCAATACACAGACCACCAACTCATGGGGACTGAGTCTTCTTGTACTTGGAGTGAGACAGGTCAAAACTGGTTACAATTAAATAAAATAGAAAGATTGTAGGAGAGGGAAAGGATCAGAAACCTGTGGATCTTGAGCTAAAATGCTGCTCTGCTTAAGGGCACTTGCAAATACTTGCCTGTTTAAAATGCTGTTTTATCATCTTACGCAAGGTTGAGGATATCCCAGTTGCCAAATTTCAGTGCATCAGTCATTTGTTTTTCTTGTAAGATTATTGGACACAGCAACTTTTTTCCTTCAAGTTTCTAATTATTGATTTCATAATCATGGACAGCCTCCAGGTATCTTTTCACTCTTCAGCCCCAAGGAGAGCAAGACAACAAACAAGTAACTGTAATAAAGTGATGGCTCACACCACTATCCCCAGTTAAACTTGGCAGAATTTTTTTTAATGTTCAGCACTGACTGAGACCTTTCTTGAAATATAGTTTTCCTTCAATAGAACTTGGCAGTTCATAACCCTTAATTCACCAGCTGTCTTCTAATTTTTGCCTGCAGCTCTCTCCAGTCTTGTGTAACATTCACGAACGATTTTTGCAGAAGGTTGTAAGTGGATCAATTAACATCTAGCTAAGTAAATCCAATTGTTAAAAGCTATTATTATTGTAATCAAACAGACAGCTTTTCTCCTTTGGGTCATTGGTCCAAGGGCAAATTTAGCACCATACTAATAACTAATGGCTTATCAAGCAGAAGCAATGTAACCTGCTGCTAATTATGGAGAAAAGGCAAGCTCAAAAAGCACTTCCACAGCTCATGGATGTAAAATACAGAAACTTCAGAAATGTTTAACTTTGAATATATTCACTTCAAATCATCTCAATTGCTTGTCATTATAATTGTAACCTCTTATCTCTACTGCAGCAACCCTTTCCCTTGGAAAAGGAAATTATGTTCATTCATTGCTTCCACGATGATGCTTTCCAATTAATGTGTGTAAAATTAACCATGCTGTTTCCATGAAGCTTTAACACTCTGTTATCATAAAATGTAATTTAAAACTTTCTCCATAAAATAGATGCTTACTGAATGTATAGTATTCAACCATTACTTGACAAACATCTGCCTCCCTGACTATTTCAGAACTGCTTAGTAACCAAGACCTTCACAGTGAATTCATATCCAGATTTGCTTGCTACTCCGGAATCAAACTTTATATTGATTTTCTTGATCTTCAACAGAATTTCAGCCATAGTTTCCCAATATCCACTCTGTATTTCTACAGAACTGCAATACCTTCAGATAATGGACATTCTGTATTTTGTTAGGAAAGACTAGTGCCTACAGAAGCAATGTGAATGGAAAGTGTAAACAAAACAGGCTTTTTCCATTGTTGAGAAAATACTCTTTTTGTTTACTTGAATCTGCAACCTACAGGTACATTACAATGTAATTCCTCCCACCAAAGAGCCATTCCCTGTTTTGTCCATGCCTCTCAGATTTTCTTTACCCCTTCTAGTGTATAAACTTGGCTGTTTTCATATCTTACAATCTAAGCCATGGAAACCAGAATTGAAATAAGAGTTGGGTCTACCTTTCTGCAACAGTCCACCTGTGAAGGATGGGGAGGAGTTCCTTAGTATGATCTCTGTAAAATAAACATGGACTGAATGGCAAATTCCTCACAACAAGAAGGTGCATCAGGTTCCTAAAGAGTCTCCCATGGGACTGAGCAGTGGAGCACAGCAGTGTCCTGGCATGGCATGGATGATGTGCTCCCCTGGGTCCATCCACTTCCATCAATGTCTGTCATTTGGTTGCCTCTACTCTATGAAACTTGACAGTAAAAAGCAAGAGTTCAGCATTGCAACATTAATAAAACTTCCTATTATGTATCATTTTGTATTATATTCCTTTTTGGACAGCCTCAGCTGTAATCACAGAACAGTTTCCCAGCTGTTCATCCTTTTATCCTCTATCAGTAGCACATTTGTCTTGGATTATTACCTGGGTGGTACAGCAATTTCTATTTTCAGAAGTCTTTTTAACCTCAAAGCAAATGTTTATTTAAATAATTTTCTCCTGTCTACCAAAAGTGCACGCAAAAGTAGAGTCCCTTCAGTACCATATATTTTATTACCAGGGCAAGCACTTTCTCTATACTAATAGCTAATAATAAGAATCCACATTGAACACTTAAACAAAATGGCATTTCAGTTCTTCACCAAACCCTTCAATAAGACTGCCTGACAATTAAGTTTCTGCGCCATGGAGGCAAAATAAAATTCCCTCTTTCAATGGCAACATTCTTATTAAGGGAAAGGAGGAAAGAAGGATAGGAAACAGTCTGTGGTTATTGACTCTACACTTATTTACATAACAAGAGACCATTTGTCTTGTGGTACACCACTATTCTAGTGCTGAGCAAATTAAAAGGTCAATATTGTGACAAGAGCATTCCAAATTTAAAATATTTTATTTAAATGTTCAGCTGTTTGACAGTTCAAGATTGGAGCAGAAGCATGAGCAGTTATTTATGGCTCCATAAGCACTATAGAGCAGCTAACATTTAAAACCTGCTTGTGCATGTGCAGAAATACACAGACCATGATTCTCAGCAGCACACTGCAAAGATAGGCAGTCCTTAAAAATGCCTTTAGGTTCACTTTCAGAGCTTTCTTGTGACTGACTGGCCTTTCTTTCCCCTCCCCTTCCAGCTGCACAGGGCAACAGTGCAGAAGAGCAGAGGTGAAACACAAGGAATGATGAAGACCTAATGCGAAATTGTACTGAAACCTGGAGATAAATAGAAAAGCTCTCTCCATCCTGATGTTCCCACCAAATTGTTTTCTAGTGTGAGTCAGTGGATTTACTACAAAAAGGAAGTGTTTATAATGAAATGCAGTCACCACTGGAATTTGGTGAGGCTTAGAACCACAGCATATGGGGAGAGCCCAGTGAAATTTAGCATTCCATCAAGTGCAACAAGACTCACAAGAGTTCCTTGCTCCCCTTCTCTAATTTGGAATCAGCATGATTCAAGTTATATTTTCTTACCAAGGCACCGATGCTTATCATCCATAACCATTCCAATTTCCAACACTTCTCTCCAGCTGGGCAGGCTAAGGGCATGCAGAGGAAGTTAACACAACTCAATAGTACTTCTGTGAAATGACTGTGTGATCTTTCACTCATCCTGTCAAGAAACATGTTGCCATTCTTGATGCTGACATTTCCAAGGTTATTTTTATAGAGGAAAATGAGAGAAAAGTGCCATTTTATGCGTGTTACAGCAACACAGAAAGAACTTACTCACAGCACGGAGCAGCTCCTCCACACACAGCTTTGGGTACAACAATGGGGTGTGGTCTCTCTCCATTGTAACACTGATGCCGATGTTCATCAGAGACACTTAATTACTCGGGACAATCCGTGAGGGCAGCAGATGGTCTAAAGTAGCCCTAGCTGGAAAGCCAAGTCATCACTACTGCTTTATGCCAACACGAGTTCCATTATTTCAGCTGTAAACACAGATACCCTTTCAGTTCCTCAGCTCTTCAGAACTGGTAATAAATTCTAACTCTGAAAGAATAACTTGAGAGTTTTAGACCTATTATACCTAAAAAGGCAGCCAAAAGCACGGACCAGACTTTCCCAACACTCTGCAGCAGTAACACATCATCCCAACTTCGCCTGAGCTCGGCTTCAGCCAGTCTGAGACACGGGGGCTGACAGGAGCCAGACAAACAAGAGCTGCACATGAGATTTCACACTCTCCCAAATGATGCAGAAACAGATGATTCATTCCCTATCAAGCTAAGCAGAAAAGAAGTAGAACGTCAGAGTTCCCTAGCAAAATAACCTGTGAACAGTATGGTTCTGCCTCCTTAAGGACTAAAAAGCCCCAAACTTCCATTAGAAACTTTCCTTGTCATCTTTTGTGCAATTGAACACAAGGAAAATGACTCCAAACACAGATGCAGAATTATTTCAGATGATATTTTTTTTCAACATATGTTCAACCCTTTATATTGTATTTTTCTCTCCCAGCAAGTGCACCTTGTAGACATTTGAATGATCACATTACACAAAATTCCATTTCTAGTTCCACCTCTCATCATGGAAGCATCTATTTTTGACTGTCTTTCCAAATGTATTTTGGGAATCAAAGAAACAAGGAGGTACTTAAACTGCTGAAGGTCACTCAAAAACCTTACCAGGTGCCTAACTTTGAGTTAAAATTAACAGTTAACAAGTACCTAATTTGCTTGAACATCATGTGGATTTTTTTAGGAGAGCCTTTTTCCCTCTTCAGCCACAAAAATGCTTTGAAAATCTGATTAATGTCACACAGGACTTCCCACTGCAGCTTGCATAACTTCAGGGACATCTAGGTACCTTCTCAGTCACACATGCCCCTAAAGTGATTGGTTTTCAGTACCCATTAGACACTAAAAATTTGAAAAGGGAACCCCCAAATCTTAGTGAAGTGAAGGCAAATGTAGAACTTATCCCCAGATAAATAATATTTTTCTTCTTTTAAGACCCCCCTGAGCAATGAAAAGGAAAAAAAGGCCTCACAACAGTAAAATCATCAATAGCAAAATAAGTCCAGCTTTCAATTCCAGAGCTGACCAAGGGTTCATTACAGTTCATCTCTGAAGCATCGAACCTCAAGACACTGGCTCATGTGCCTAAACACAGGATGGCACAGGATGGCACAGGATGGCACACTGCTTATTAGGCCTGCTAAATCCTCCTCTAAAAAATGTTCGTATGAGTTGAGAGGGAAAGTGAATGTACTAGGTATGCACAGAAAAAGGGCACATTTTGTAAGAGACATTTCTTTGCGAAGTGAAGCTCTTCCTGGACCCACAACAGTTTTTTTTGGAGTGCATTTTGCTTTATTGTGCAACAGGTGCATTCTGCCAGACAAAAAACATTGTTTATGAAACAAGTGGGCAGAACAAGAAGATTTTCCCTTTTTTCATGCTGCCTTTCTTTATAGTGCAAGTACTCCTTAATTTTAGAAAATTCAGTTTTTTAAGATGTACCACGGGTCATTTTGGTGCTTATTTGCTTATAATTTGGTCTTTTCACAATGAAAGTACTTGCTGAAATAACAACTTTTAATTTCTTTTTATATCTTTTGACAAGACAGCAAAACTACCTGTAACTTTGCCAAGGATTTCAAAAGTAGGTTTTCCATGTTTAAGATTAATTAATTAACTTCCATGTTAAGATTAATGCAAGTATGTTTCCTTGTTGTATTTAAATATCTAAATCCAATCTACTGTCTGCATTGCAAATGCCCTTGAATGGGATTCTGCAAGGTACTGAGATATGGGAGCTATTAAAACACAGTGCTATCACTGACAGAAAGAAAAAAGTTATGTTGATGTGCTGAGGAGATAAAAGGGAGATTAGTCAGCAGCTGCTGGGTCAGACACTAATGAAAATGTATTAGTGGGGGGGGAAGGAACAATCTTGGGCTGCTTTTCATAAATCTGAACTTCCAAAGCAGCCAATTAGAGACTCGGTCTAGCGAGTGCGTGTGTAATAGCCACTGTGGAAAAGGTTATAACAATGATATGATGTCTTCTTTGAAACTCCAGCTGCATCTGATTGCCACGCAGCAATAGAACCTTGAGTTGCAGGTGAAGGATTTGTTGGACAGAGATAGCAAATCAGCCTTGGAAGGCCATAAGTATATTCCAAGGAATGGCAGGCACCAGGCAATTTCAAGCTGTCTGTTCACAGGGCTCCTGCCCCTTCCAGCCGTGCTGGACTTTGTCACTGTCCCTCTTACAGCGTGTGCTGTTTGAATCCTTAGGACTGCTGGCTGAAGATGTAGCTCTAATAGTCACAAGGAGGAAAAGGAATAATTTTTTCCCCTCATGCTGAATATTGTTCTAACAGACATTTTTTCTACTTTAAAATGCCCACTGGTTTCACTCTCCTGATAGCAGAGCTAGTTCACACAGCAGTCCTCCCCCCAAAAGGTTCATCCTTCAGCTGGCAGGCAATGAAGCACAACTTCCCTGATAACCAAGGCTTCTTTTCCCTGACAGGATGGTCTTTGACTAGCAACAAAGGCCATGATAAACATCATTCTAACAGATATACAGCTTACTGCAACGACTTTGCTTTATGTTCGGCAAGTTAGAAAAAACTGCCCAGTTATCTATATTTTTACAAGTAACACATTTCATTTCTGCACAGGACTTTGTTTTCCCACTGTCGTCAAGGGAGACTCCTCAGAAGGAGTCTAATGGTACTGAAGAAATCCCTCCCAGCTCAAACTCCTTTTTCACCGTTGTTATCGCAGAAGTCAAAGCTGACACTTCACTTGTGCTGCTTTCACGCCCCTGGCTCTCTGTGTCCATGTTCATTAAAAGGAGACACTTGTATCCGTATTGGGTTTTGCTCTGATCAAACCTCAGATCACCTGGAAATTTCCATAAAATCATGATAAAGCCAAAAAAATTACTGTGACTATAACTTCCAATACAGTCTAATAGGGGCAGGTGGGAAAAATCTCTAGAGATCAGAGTGGATACTTTCATTTTGCACTAAGTAGCAAATAGTTCTAGCAAGACTGAGGTAAACGAGGCTGTTCTGCCTTATCCATTCAGCTTCCTTTAGTTCCTTTTGGAAATATTCTAGGCAAGCTGTTTGCCTTCCTTCCTTCCTTTCTGCCTTCCTTCCTTCCTTTCTGCCTTCCTTCCTTCCTTTCTGCCTTCCTTCCTTCCTTTCTTTCTTCCTTCCTTCCTTCCCTCCTTCCTCCCTTCCTTCCTTCCTCTCAGTTTGTATATAAAAAATTCACTTGTGTTGTTCTCTAGTTTCTAGGAAGCTTTTAATGTAAATTTGGAAAAGTAATTTTCAATGCTCTATTGAAAGTAACTCTCCTTATCAACTGATTCATTTTATTTTCACATATAAACTAGAGAAACACATCATCATGAACATTACTCTGAACTTCTGAGGAATCCTTTCCTAATCTAATATTATGTTTAGGTCTCAGGTTTTTAATTTTCAATTAGTTTTCTCTTTTCTTTTACTCTTCTAGTGAAACACAGCCTGCCATTCTCTTATATTTATAGATATAGGTATAGGTATATCTCTATCTAAATCAATAAATTTTCATCTAAAATACACAATTTAAGAAACTTTACTTTCTCTTTTATCTTCTTCTATATTAAATGTACTCGGTGCTTTTTACTGAAAAGTGAAATTACCATATTTATCAATTCCTTATTTCAATTCAGTTTTCCAGTTGCAATGTCAATAAATCAGATATAAATGCTCCTTCCCCCTGCTTTGCATGCATGTGCATCCAGTACCTGAAACCACATGGCATCACTGCTATTAAGAACCAGTCCTGTCATGTGTCTGGGAGAAATCTTAACTTCAGCAATGTGTCCTGGATTATATTGCTTGGCCCATCCCCAATGATTCCTAAATTGATTGATTATACAGGAGCCTGAGCAGCCAGCTTGCAGTGCCACGTGTGCTGCATTTTAACAACACCCAGTGTACCAACTCATTTAACTGCAGCAGACAATAGCTGGATTTTTCAACTTAGATTTTTTTTAAAAGATTACTATACATTTTCATCCTAAGTGCTATTCTATCAAATAATTACCAACTTAGAGGCAGAAATTCACCAAAAGGACAGACAGATATCTAAATGCCACTGTAACTACAACAAATAATTTTCCAGTGTTCCAGGATGCCTTGGAAAGGTAAACACTGGTTCATTTCTCAGACAGGATGCAGTAGAAGGAAGCCAGAGCCTTTTCCACAGAAAGGATGCTGCCGTGGAGCTGGAGATGCAGACAGAAAAGAATTAACCATACAGTGCTGTGAGAGGAGTGAGTTCATGAGACTTAGTGCACAGAGCATCCCTTAATCAACAGGAAATAATGACTTGTTCCTGCATTCTGAGAGACATTCTAACAGCAGCACAGGATGGTGGTATTCAGTTACCCTGAAGATTTTGCTGCTGGCTTTCTGAGCTGCTATTTATTCTATCTGAAGCAGTAAAAGAAAGTGATTTATGGCAAAATAAAAGCATTCAGGAAATAGATACACTCACCTGTCTAGGAATTTTCCTGGAGAGAGGTAACAGTTCTGGAACTGCTCTGCTGTGACAGCAGCACAGTGAAAGGAAACAGGCTGAGTGGTGGTATGGATTTTCACCAATAGCTCTGGACCCAAGTTACAGTCCTTCTGGAACACTGGCTTCAAGCCCTTAAGGGTATCACAAGAATGGTTCTAACCTTTTTCTAAATGGGTACAGTGAATCCAAAATTGTGCACTAATTGCAACAGCTACTACAACTTTTTCTCTTCATCTGGATTCTAGAATTGGGAGCAAAATCTTTCTATTATTGAATTCTATCACTTATGAGTTATGTGAAAATTTGAGGTCTAAGATATTTTAAAGTATCTCTATAAAGTGTTCTTCAGATGAGGTAAAAAGGACTAAAATTTTCTGTCTGACAAAATTGATTCTTTGAAATATTCTTCTAATGGATAAGTCCCTGCATTAAAATGGCATTTCAGCTTTTATGGTCAGGCATGAACAAGCCAAAGGAGATACATATTTTCTTAGCTAAATTGTGCTTGTCATGGAAGTATCAGAGAAAAAACCTCAGACTTCTTTCTATAGATTCTTTTAATTCAAAATCCATCCATCAGTATTCCAGTTCAATGTCTAAGTAATGCAACCTTTATCTGATGAAGATAAGAAGTGGCAGTTGCAATTACAAAACTTTGCCACAGAATAAATAAAATTAAGTTATAGATTACAGTTACAGATATTAATGCACAGCTCATGCAGGGAATTCAGGTCCTGAAAAAATCTTTTGAGGGAAAATTTAAGCAACCTTAATGGCAATGACAGAGCACTTAAACTGGGTTCAGATTTTCCGTCCACATTAGAGTTAGCCCAGAAGGAAGCTGGCTTTAGTGGGTAACATAAAGGGTTGTGCTCACTGATTGCTCTGCCTAGTGGCTTCTGTCACAGCCTTGGCCAAACCGTATTGCCTCCTCAGCTTTTCTGGTTTCACAAAGGTTGATGACTTTCATCTGCTTCCTCGAAGCCAGAATAAAGAGCTTTGAATAAGTGCTAAGGAGAATTAATGAACAAATAAATTCAGTATTCCCCATTTGTTGTTGTGACTGAACCAACCACAGTAACGCCCAGGGGGCCACAGAGCCCAGATAAAGAGGTTTGGTGGGCTGGCTCCAAAGGTTAAATCCCCCCTCTGTGAGAATGGCTTCTCCCACTGAATTCCTGTGACCTGGTGTAGGCTCGGTCTGTCTGACTGACAGTGGACAGACACCCCTTGTATCTCCTAAGGAAAGGTAACCAGACCTGTCCCGCCCTTCCCTTCTTCCTATAGGTCACTGCCTTCTCATCCTCGCCCCCTTCCCTGTATGCCCTTTAAGCCCACTCGGGCTGGAATTTCACCTCTCTTTGCTTCCAGTCCCCTTCGAGTTCTACAATANTGGAATACCGGCCAAAGGGCCACCTGTCTCATTAATTTCTGGTTACGCTTGAGCAGTCCATAAGCCCCAGGAGTGCTTGGCTCTGTGCCTTCCACCGCACGGGCGAGGGAGCTGGCCAGTGAGGCACAAAGGCCACAGAGTGTCCTCCTCTTGTGTTGGGCGCCTCTGGACAAGCTGCAGCTCTCCTGGCCCGGCCAGCACGCCGGCGTACTAATATACCAATTTATTTTGAAAATCAAAGTCACTCAGCTTTATCCACTGGCTAATAGTTCTCTAGAGCATAATATTTCATAATGTAAACCACCTTCATAACAATGAGTTCTCAAGACAATAGAATCCACTGGATTATATTTTTAATGATATCAAACTCAGTAACATGATCACTAGTGATATTATGAAGCTTCTAAGTGCTAAAGTCCTTAGTTAAGAGAAGAGGGAGGCTTTTGATTAATAATATGTGTAACACCTGCATCCAACTCCATCAGCAAAATCAGATGGCGTAAGAGAGATGGAAATTACTGAAAAAGACAAAAACTCAAGCCAATTATTTTATTTCTAAGAGTGATTAAAAACATATTTTGTGCATCTTTGCCTAAGTTGAAGGTAAACGTAAAATGTGCTGAACTGGCATAACTGTGAGCTCTGTGTGCCCTGTGTACACTCTCACCCTCCCACAGCATCTGCACACGAGGTGTCAGTCAAGTTCCACTTCCAAGATGTGAATGAGGGAATTCCCCCTTCTCTTAGGTGTCAACGACAAGTTCGTTCCTGCAGATCCCTGTTCTGGCACGATCAGCTAAGAACTGACACCAAATTATAAGTGTTTGGGAACAACAACTCTCCATACAGCCGGGCAGAATCCTTCTACTCCGTCTGAGGAGGGCCCAGGCCTGAACAAAGCAGTGAGCCCATAAGTCAGAAGCCAAACCTCCAGCTCCAGGGCACTGAGGTGGGCTTCCTCGTCCTGAGTTCTCCTGAGCTAGTGAGAAAGCTTGGCATCAGCAAGGGACAGCCGAGGTAGAGTAGGGCCAGTCAGTATGGGGGGAAGGCAACCCCCAGGTGGGCCATCCAATAGTATTTGCTGCGCCCCTTTTGCAAATAACACCTTTTGATTCTGTCCCCTCCCGCTGCACACGCCTCTCCTACTGCTCCTGCCGCATCTCGCTGAGGTCTCTGGGCAGCAGCTGAGCCCCCAAGGCCTGCAGGCCATCACACACGGACAAGGAGCCCATTGCCTCCTGCCAGAGTGCTTTTGGTTTGCAGAACGCGACTCCTGGCCATGCCTTAGGATTTTAGCTTTTACATTTTCATATATTTGTAATCCTGCAATTCTATAGTGTATAACTCTGAGCTCCATACAGAGTGTGAGCAACTGCTTTTCCCATTTTGGTCAGACACAACAATTCCTCCCCAGGCCTGAGAATCAAGGACACCTCACTGTCTCAGGCCCCGAGAAATGGAAACAAACGTGAGTTGGGGGGAGCAAACTGAGAGAATGGGACTGCACTGCCTGAAGCTGGAATTGGACAATTAACCTCTGATATGCAAATGGACAGGACTTGTATCTGTCCCAAAAACGTGTGGCTGTGTCCATCTTGGGTGTAGTCCCTGCGAGACTCCTGCACTGCCCAAGGTGTGCCCTGTGAAGGCCTTTCAATAAATACCTGCCCTTTATCCTTTCACTCTGTCCAGCCTCTGCTCCAGGGCAGCCTCTACAAGGCATCACTGGTGTTTGTGCAGAACAGAGCCCCCAGCCTGGTGAGATAGCACCTCTGATAGCTTTTGCAGTAGCAGCCATCACTGAATACATTTCAAGGGATTAATTTTCTAAAAAATAAAAATAAATCTAGTGAGTGCACATGTGCTAACAAGTTAAAAATAATAATAGGTGTCTGTGACCATGCTGCTTCTGTCTGAATCCTTCAGGGGAATTCAGTTGCTAAGAACAACTTACACAGTTTGCCATATTCCTATGTGTTAAACAACAACCAAATAACTACAGGCAAAAGTCCCAGCTGTCAAGCATGAGGAGTGTAGGGGCTGCTCGGGGGAGTACAAGGCATTTTTCTCCTGTGTTATATCTGCACATTGGATAATTTAAAAGGAAAATTAAATGAGGCAAGGACAGAGTGGGAAGCATGTTACCGTCTCTTCAAAATACCATCCCCAAAAGTTTACAGGAAAAATTCCATTTGACTGGTCCTTCTGTGCTTTATATAGAGCTCTAACAGTGCTTTACAGAAGGACCTTTCCAAGGGAAAGCACTTCCAGCTCTTTCAGACAGCAAGAAAGGCTGAACTTTGTTCACCTACCCAGACAGAACTTCTCTTCTGGGCAGGTCTCAGACACAGTGGGAGGAGCTGGAGGCAAGTGTTGGAAGCAGCATCCATGACTGCTGACTCACTCCGCACAAACAGTGTTTGGGCCTCACCTTTCAGTCTGTCAGCCGAGGTGCTTTCCGTGAGATCTTTTCTTTTCAAACTGCCACTAATCAATACTGACTCATAGGAAAGAGGCAAGCGATGCCATCTTTGTTTCTTCACACAAAGACTGGAAAAGTTACTTTGGCTTTTGGCAGAAATAAACTGATTTTTCATGACTTTGCTTTATTTCCAAGGCCTCAGTATTCAGCTGTAAATCTTAGCCCTGTGCTGAAACCTGACAAAAAAGAAATGAGCTCAGAGTTGCATTTTTAGCAAGTGGTTTTGCAAGAAAAGAATGCTGAAAACAAAACAGTCATGACAATGAGGAGAGGGCACATTTTCTTTGTTTCTCCAGATGTAGACTTTTTCCATGGGAAGGAAATACTGTTTTACCATTTTGAAAGTTTGTCTCTGTGTATGCAGTATATAAACAATAAATACAGAGCACAAAGAATAATTTCTAAGATTTTAAGTAGATAATAAGCCAAAATTTAAAAATTTTGTTGAGAGGCAGGTCAGTATAACTGGCAAGGCAGACCTGGGACTCACAACTCTCCACCTAGGGCTTTTAAACAATACTGGGACCAGTACTGTACTGTGTCCTGGCACCCTATGATTTAGGCAGGCATTTGACTGTAGTAGAGGTTTTACTGTCTCTCAAGATATTGATTCGTAAACTGAATATTCTCTTTGTGGACCTTAACATAACACTCTTTAAAAGCTCGTGAACTATCACAGAACTCTGTCAAGTCAATATTTCATGTTTTATTAATTCCCTACTTAGCCAGTTCTCTGACTAGTTAAGTGTAGTGTCTGTAAACCTCCTAGCTGTATTTTTACCTGAAAAGGCTCAAAATGCTAATTTAGTCTGATGGATAAACATGTGCTTAGAAAATACATATATTGGGGGAAAAATGTAAAAAATAATTAGGGATGAGCATAACCAAAACATTGTGGGGAAAAGCTGTACAAGTATAGGTATATGCTGTTAATTAGTTATGATTTCATGCAAAGGATGTATTCATGTCATAATTAATTCTCTCTGAATGTGCCTAGCTCTGCATCTCTACAGCAATGGAACCTTCTGTTACTTTGCTAGTTGTTAATGGACATTAATTGCTGATGGTCACACGATACAGCTTCAGTCTCTTCATCTTACCAAAATGACTGTTAGATAGGAAGCAAACTATGTCAGAACTGAAATCAATGAGCTTATAAAATATCTCACCTTAAGCTTCTAGCACATGCTCTGACTCCAGGAAGTGATTGTAGACATTCAGTCTGATGTATTCTTATTTTTACAGAATGTTTTAGTATATACATAAAATGTATAAATAGTACCAATGTATTATTAATGTTGATACAACTCGGAGGCTAAGAAAGAAAGTACACAAACATATGCAAAATCACACTGTTGCATAAGTATTACATAATATCACTACAGAACAAAAGGGGTTTAATTTCCACTTTCAATGTGACATCACTCATAGAGTTTCATCCAGAATTTCTTGGAGTGGAAACAAACACATCAGTAGTAGACGTGGTCAGCCCAATAAATTGTGCTTGAAGTGAGACATATATTTTAGAAAGCCATTCTTGCCCTATGTAAAGATGTCAGTGAGCACCAGCTTCCCTGGATAAACTGCTCTACAGACGAACTGCACCCTACAGCCGAGGATGCAGGTCATTTCCTGGGGGCATTCCCACAGGAATTCACCTTGCTCCAACTTTTGGTCACGGCAGTTCCCTGTGCCTTTGCCTGATGCCTGACCGAAAACCCTCTTCATGTCTCCTACAAGTACATATCAAGATACTTCTTTTCCTTGTCTTAAATTAGCTCCTTAAGCTGAGGCATTTTAAGAACTCAGCTCCCAGAAACTCTCACTTTTCTTTACATTTGTTTTGAGTTTTTTTTAATCCCTGTACAAATTTTCAGTATTTGTGGAATTTTGCATTAAATTTTAACAAAGCAAAGGCATAGAAGAGAACTCATAAGATCAGTAAATCTTCCATTTACTTATTTCTTAGATGAAGATCTAGACCTTAATACTTTTCCTAGCAAGGTTTTTAATAATATCCCCATTTAAAAAAAAAAAAGGAGAGGAAGGCAAGGACTTCAAGAAGTTTTTGACTTTTGATCACTACAATTACTGTCTCAGTACAGCCGTCTGTAAGTTATCTTGACTGATTAAAGCCACATAACATAAAACCTTATCTTAAACTAATTTGCTTTTAGTACTTACTTTAAATTCCAATAAAGTTTGACTGCACAATCTCCATTCTGACACGTTCTGGATGTGCTCATTTGCACAACTGAAATCTGTGTTTTTCTCCACAACAATGTATAAAATAGCTTTCCAATGCAAACTGGCATGTTTCAGAGGAATTAAAAAATCATTTTCAGGGCAGGATTGATACTAATTATGATTAATTTTGACTTACATTTGCTAAACTTGCTCTTAAACCAAAACAAAAATATGAAAGTGTAGTTGGTATAAGTACAGCTATTGGTATATGGCAGATATATTGAAAATCAAAAAAACCCAAAAGTATTTTCAACAGGAATATTCTCTTTCCTGCCCCATCTTACATTTGTTTCACATTCAAGACTTCCATACCTTTAAGTGGGAGTTCTGGATGTGTCAGCTCTGTAAGATTGCCATGTCATAGGGAAAAGTGACACGTAGTAAGGAGCAAAAAAGACAATTCACCTTGGAAACTTCAGCTGGGTTGTACAGTTTGCCACTGTGTTCATTATATTTCAAAGGTATCCCATAATAGCCAGCAGTTCTTTCCAAAGGTCACTGTAAAATCATATCCTGTATTACTCCATATTTCTGGAAGTGTTCCTTGTCTGCCAGCTGTTCAACTGAACTTTGCCAATGAAAGCAAAGTTTCCAAGGTTATCGTTCTGCCTCTTAAACGGCATTATCTACAAAATCATAAACCTTAGTGGCAAAAACGATACGAGAAGGTTTATAAAACATTCTCTGAGCAGAGACTGTTTCCAGTCTCACCTCTTGAGCTGAAGTTGGCTTTAGGCTCTCGCCACCATGCCTGCCGATTACAATGGGACGTGGGAAATGGCAAGCAATGAAAACTTTGAAGGCTACATGGTTGCTTTAGGTAAATGAAAAAGTATTAATTCTATCAAGAGAAAATGGTTCAATTCTAAGTACAATCCTTCTAAAAATTAATGAGATTTTTCTGTAATGTACATTGCGGCATAAGGGTTTCTGCCAATCACATTACAAATCAAGTAATTGTAATGTACTTAAAACTGCAATGATTGAAATAGATAAGTAAATGAAAACTTGTAGCCAAAGATATTATTCTTTATTTAGATAAATGAAGAAACAGATACAGGTGGGGAAAAAACCCCCAAGCCAACAGGTTTTCAGATCTAGAGCTCTTTTTTCACTCCTGGTGTATACTTACTGTAACAGTGTAGCCACAATCTGGTTAAAGAGGAATACGATATTCTATACCACTAAGGTAACCATAATGCCATTATTTAACTAGTGCTTTGAACTAATTATGTTACAGAGATGAAAAATTTGGTGCTTTAACTGATTTTCTATTAGTTTTACCAAAGAATTTGAATCCTAATTGATTGATCTGTTTAGATTAAAATAGAAGAAATACATAAATACATAAATTCTCATCATTATTCATCAGCAATTGAAAACAGTTACAATTTTCTCAAAGCTTCAACTCTCTTAAGAGAGAAAGGCAAGTTTCACTATTCATAGTTTTTAGCTTTTGCATTTATGGAAAAAAATAACTTCAGAGACATCTGTAAATAATATGCATATACACCTGTGAGGGACAAAAAGAGAGAGTGCTTGAAAATGAGAATGATTAGGACAATGAGAATGATTAGGACAATGTCTTCAATTTCAGGAGAAAGATACACATTAATTGAAGTGATTTTTGTGCATACATAAACTTAAACTTATATATGCACTATAAGTTACAGTCATTTAAAACTGCCAATGAATAAGCAAAAAAACCCAACACCAAAAACCCTGCAAAGATGCATATGCTGTAGGTGATTCTCAGAAAGAAATGGCAGGGAAAGGGTGAAAAGATATTTTTCTGCTCTTTTTCTCACAGTTTTACATTCTGTTGGTAATTTAAGTATTAATGTGTTCAGATTCAAAGCACACTGAGGTTTTGAGGGTTTTTTTAAAATTCATCTGTCCTTTTAATTAATGCATACATATTTCTATACTTTAATTAAAGATTAGTTTTGCCCTTTAAGTCAGAAAGTTTGATTTTATCATAAACATGTTACAAAGTATTTAAATCTACTATAATAGAGCTACATATCATTTTTATTGCTTATATTGTTCAAAATGCAGTTATGAAAACCATGCTTTAATAAAACCTCCCTGATTTTTCTCCAGGAGCTACAAGACCAATATATTAGTCAGAAATAGCATTTCTTTAGAGGTCTAGACATTTTTTCCCTCAGAGAGAACTAAATTTTATGTTGCCTGGCTATAAATCAGCCCTGGAGATACCTTTAATCCACCACAGCAGATAAAATATACCCAAGAAGTCTTGAATATAAATACTGAACAAGACCATTATTCCCCATGTTAAAAAGTCACATTTTTTTCAAGCCTATCCTCTTACTCAATTCGATTAGTGCCTCACAAGTAGGATAATGAATCTAGCAAAAGAAAAAGGGCTCCATTAGGAAGTGGCATTGCTGAGCTGACAATGATTAACGCATACGCGAAACCACCGAAGGATGGCCAGCAAACCAAACCCATTTTTCAATCTCTTGCAGGAGCACGGGAGATTATTTCATTTGCATACAGCCCATAATAAGATTCCCTGCCAGCTGGTCAGAAATATTTACTGCAGATGGCGATGCTGCTGGCATTAGGGGGGTTGGCTGGGCGAACTGGGATCATGGTGGTGGATATTCTCCCTCTGGTGACTTGCAATGCCTTCAGTCCCAGTGATAATGTTAGTCCTCATCACGAACAAAGTAAGGGTGTTCAGGAGATCAGTACAGCAGAAAACACTGACAGAATATTCAACAGAAACTGTCAAACACTCTACACGGATACTGTTTTGACTTTTGACTTTGAATTTGTCTCCTTTTCAACTGCAGTTTATTTGTGTGCCTGCTATCAAACAATAATGCATTTCAGGGTTTTATTTGATTGCTTCTTTTTCATTAATATATTTTTCATTCTTCTAAGTTAATTAATTAACCTCTCGTATACTCCCACAGACTACAGGTTCATCACAAAAGTTACATGTGCAGGTCCTCTGGATTAGATACTCATTCTCCCTTGATTACATACCCATGCTAACATGCTAAATTTCTGATAAGGAATTCTGAGGTGCTTCTTTAGGGGTGGCCTAAAGCATCTGTAACCCTGCAGGACACACAGCAGCACCCTCATGTGCCTAAGACTCCATGAGTTCCACTGCCTGCTTAGGAAAGGGAGCGGCTGCCAAGCCTGAGATGAGAATTGCACGCCACAGCTTCGTGTGTGAGTGAGGCCAAAAAGGCACTGTCACTCTTAACAGCCCCTCTTGCTCCACAGACTCAGAAAATCCTGGAAATCTGAGTGATTCAACACACCAGCATCTATTCAGCACTGGTTGTATGTTGTATGCTCACAACACTCCCACAGACATCCTGTTAACAAATAAATTTATTTTCAGTGGAAGATCCTCAAGTTGAAAGTGTACTTGTAAACACAAGATTTTTATTTGAAATTATCTTTTTCTCTGAAAAATGTTGCAGGTAAAAGCACCATTTGTGGAACTATGTTTCACTTTTTCTTTTTTTTTAATGTGCAAATATAAATGCTGTGGGTTTTTATTTTTATCAGCAAATACTGGAATTTTCACTCTCTTTTCTGGTTTTTGACAGGTATTGATTTTGCAACTCGTAAGATTGCAAAACACTTGAAACAAACAAAGGAGATTGTTCAAAATGGAGACAATTTTAAAACAAAAACACTCAGTACTTTCAGAAACTATGATCTGGATTACACTGTGGGAGTGGAGTTTGAAGAACACACCAAAGGACTGGATAATCGAGTGGTAAAGGTAAAAACCTGGTACCTGATACCTGTTTATACTACAGCAGTTCCAAAAATCAGCTGAACACATTGAGTGAAACCCCAATATTTTACAGACATCAAAGAATTTTTATAAGGCAGAAATAATTTGCATCCTGAGACAGTTTTCTTTCCTGCTACAAGCATTTATTAGAAATGCAAATCAGGATGGCTACTGAGATACGTGAGGACAATCATTAATTATGTTTTTCTAGTAGGGGATTTTTCCAGCTCTTCCATGATACACCTTATGTATCTAGACAGTAGCAAAATTGTATTTTTACCTATGTATCCTCCTTAATGAAACAGTGAATTCATCCCTGTGGATTTAGGACTGCATCAATATAAATTTTCATTTTGGGATGGCTGGATTTGCACTGATCAGTCTCACTTGGGCAGTTTAACAGCCGGACGCTGTTAAAAATAAACCTGCACTTAACTTTTAATGGCAGGGGAGCTTTGGGAAGGGGCAAGAAAAAAAAGGCCAAAGGTTGGAGTGGTTCAGGTGGCAGGGCAGAGGGGCAAGAAGGCCCAGCAGTGGATGCTTTACTGCCTTTGGGATTAGGAAGTAACCTGAGCTCAGATCTCCCCCAGGAATCTGTGGCCATTTGTTCAGACACCTTTCAGGGAGGTATGTGGACAACACTTGGATTAAGGGCCATGATGTAGCCCATGCTCTGCCTCCTGTGGCAGAGTCAGTTCCTGGGGGATTCAAACAAGACTCTCTCAGAGGAGTCAAGGAGGAAAAGAATACACAGAAGCACTAATTCACTTACTGAATTCAGTTTCATGTTTCTGTATCAATACTGCTTGTTTTACTTTCTTCTTGCCCCTAAAATGCTTAAGCAACACTTTCAAATGTAGAAAGGCCACTAGATCTTAAATTTCCATTGACTGTCCTCTTTGGAGTCTTGCTAATCCAGCATCCCCTTCCTCCTTTGGTCATCATTCACTGAATCTACCTCTTACCAGCTCTGCTAATTACCACACTTGCATTCTGCCACTCATCTGGCAGTTGCCAAACTGAGAAGCTGATATGAAAACTCACTCTCAACAAGATCTGTTTTTTTCTTGCAATTGCCACAGGAAAAGTGGCAGCATAAAGGACATGTTTACATTTGAACTCGCATCATTCTTCACTGGAGGGGCACAAATTTAATAGAAGACATTGTTTGTTCGCCATGGATCACTTTTAATTCTCAAACTAACTTTGTGCAGTGTAATTCCTGTGATTTCTTCCAAATTATTTCTCATTCACAGCACTGCAAACCATCAGAGTAAGACCCATTTTTTTCTCTATCATATCCCTATCTCTAAATTTTCTTTCTATCTCCTTCTCCAGTGGGCACTGGGTAGAACAAATTCCTGTGACAAACTCTATGCTTTAAAACACTGCTCCCACATCTCTTCAGATCAGTTGAAGGTATTACTAAGGATCTAAAGACTCATTAATTTCATCACTCCTTAAATCCATCATTTAGTGCTCCTCTAGTGCCCATCACCACTACCAAAGCTGCTGCCTTGCTCTGCAAAATCTTTTCACTTGCAGACACTAGGAAGGAAGGAAGGAAGGAAGGAAGGAAGGAAGGAAGGAAGGAAGGAAGGAAGGAAGGAAGGAAGGAAGGAAGGAAGGAAGGAAGGAAGGAAGGAAGGAAGGAAGGAAGGAAGGAGGAAGGAAGGAAGGAAGGAAGGAAGGAAGGAAGGAAGGAAGGAAGGAAGGAAGGAAGGAAGGAAGGAAGGAAGGAAGGAAGGAAGGAAGGAAGGAAGGAAGGAAGGAAGGAAGGAAGGAAGGAAGGAAGGAAGGAAGGAAGGAAGGAAGGAAGGAATTGTGCATTTATAATCCTACCTGATTTAATTACTTTTGCCTATTATTCATTTCTGAACAAATCATATTATTTGTTTCTAGAGAGGAGAAGGAAAAAGGAAGCATGTCATGCCATTATTCTCTGAATTGCTCTAAAAGTATTTTCTGGTCATTTTATTAACAAAACAATGCCTCAAACACATTAAAGTTAGATGAAGGTAATAAAATTGGTAGGCAACATTTAAATGTAAAGAGGGCATGGATAATTTAAAGAGCATGTAGCTTGAAAATTCCGTAAATAAGAAAGAAATTAACTGAAATGGAATGAGTTTTGTCTCATTATTAATGGAAAGCTCCCTCATAAGAGAAATAAATCATCCGGTGCTGAACTAGAAAATGAATTAAGCTCCCAATATGCTTGGAGCCTTATAATAACTGAGCTTTCATGGACTGTAACTGGTCTCTAATAAAGATTTGGCTGATACACGGTTAGATACGTCCCTAAAGGACAATGGTTCAAATGTAGAACAATTCCAACAAAGTTGCTTTGAATGTACCCTGCAGATCTGTAGATAGATAGTTTAGCCTGTACAGAGAGCTTTTCCTTACTGAGGGTTAGCCTGCTCCTGGACAAGGATCAGCATTCCCAGTACCCTGTCTGCTGCTGATAGACTCTGATTCACACCAGATCAGGAGATGGTTGAGGATGGAAGGGATCTCCTGAGAACACCTAGTCCAACCCTTCTGCTCAAGCAGGGTCACCTACAGCACACTGTCCAGCTTACGATCACATCTCTTTCAATGTCTATGTGAACATGAACATATACAAACAAATTTAGTGTATGAGATGATATTAACATACTCTTCTTCTTGTTACTTTATGCAGAGCTAGAAAAGGTGTTAGCACTGCACTCGTCGGCATAAGCCCTCAAGTCTTCACTCAGGAAACCCTATAATTTTTTCATTAATGACTTTAAACAGCAAGGAAATATTCACTTTGCATATATTGCACAAGTAGCTGTAAACACACTCAACAATTCACTAGTTAGTATGAACACTTGATACTCACGTATGAGAAGAAATACATGGAAATGACAACAAAGCACTGCAAAAGATTCCCATCATCACGCTGTTGTCATCTTGAATGCATTTGAGTTTTGTTTAAATGCTTTTGGGATTTTTTAATAAGGAAGATGGAGAATGATACGAAGCAACTGTAATTGTGTATTCCCATTGTTTGAACTTATTTTTATACGTTTATAAACTTCTTGTTAATGTAACTGAGTTAATTATCTGATTCACGCAGACTCTGGTGACCTGGGATGGTGACAAACTGGTCTGTGTTCAGAAAGGTGAAAAGAATAACAGGGGCTGGAAGCACTGGCTGGAAGGAGACATCCTGCATCTGGTAAGGGCTGCTCCACAGATACACAGCACATCACGGAGGCTGCAACACAGGCTCAGGTTTTCCATTTCAAAGGATTTGTTATTTTTTTCTAGTTAGAAAGGTCTTTAGACAGTTCTGATCTCTGAACTCTAAGGAAATTCCCCCTCTGCTTCAACTCAGGAATGCTCAATTTCTTTCCACCTGCTTCCAATTAAGTCATAACCCTGCAGTGGTTTTTTCGCTCCAGTCCACTGCCCGCCAGCTCTTAACCCTTCCTGTTACATTGCACCTCTAACATAATCTCATTCTTATATAATCACTGGTAGGGAAACAAAGAAGAAAAAAACCCCAATCAGAGTGCAAGAAAAATGTTATTCTTTGTTCTGAGTGCAGCAATATGAAATTTTAGCACACTGTGCTGTAATACAGATCAGAACACCCTGGATACTCCAGAGGATCCCACAAGCAACCTATGCTGCAATTATTTTTTGCTAGTTCAATAATAAATTCAAACATCTAAAGTAGTAAGCCGTAGCCCAAATATAGATGTGTTGAGTCTAAGAGAGAGGCCAGAAAAGCCTGTGCAGGAAATATGCAATCAGTGATGTGCAGAAAGATTTCAAAATAACAATATCATAGAATCACAGAATCTTTAAGGTTGGAAAAGACCTCCAAGATCCTGAAGTCCCAGCTTTGACTGAATGCCACCATGTCTATTAAACCATATCACAAAGTGCCACATCTACTCATTTTCTGAGCACTTCTCATGATGATAATGATCAGAGAGTTTCCTGGGAAAGCAATCAAGAAATGGGCATGATAATACTGGATGGCACAATAGGTGGGCAGAGAGAGATTCTTGAGAAGAGTCCATTGTTCTACCCCATGCTTTGCTCCAAGACATCTGCTGCTTCACAAGTTTACTTTACACACACTTGGTGTGGGCAATCACAGCGGCTCCCATCTGTGCCTGAGAGGTCAAAGACAGCAATTCCACACCGCTATGTGCCATCCACCTGTCCAGTGCACTGGCCCAGCTCTATCTGAACACATACTCAAAAGCTGAGCAAAAAGGCGCTACTGGCTGGCACCAAGATTTAGGCTGAGACTAGTGGAAACAAAGAAACCAAGCAGACGCTCACAGCAGTCTCCAGAACCTGTACTGCAGGTTTGGGCCCTTCCTGGCCACAAAGCCAGCTTCAGCTCCATTCAAAGTCCCGTCTGGCACAGGAATGCTGGCTAGTGACACCAACCAAACTGACTGCACTGCAGTGTGCCAGCCTTTAAGAGGTCAGCTGCAGCACTAGGCAGCAACGGGGCATCGTTCCGGCCCCTGAGAAACGGCTGGGCACGCCTCTGAAGCAAATCATCTTTTTAAAGCATTCCTCTTTTTTTTTTATTTGCTTGTTTCAGTGCTTCTCATGAATTCTGAGGTAACATGAATTATAAACTGTTACAGTATACTGTTTTAATAACAAAGCATGAAAAAGCCTTAAATTAAAGCACAATTTTTATGCATTTTTCATGTTTATTCTTTTTAGGGTTCAATTCATGCATCAAAAACTAATTACTGCAACATGAGGAGCATACCTACTGTTTCGTTACATATAATACACTATTCTAACTGTTTTCTGTCTCATAAGCATAAGTTTTTAATGCAATGGCTGAGTTGTAGTAATTTCTGGTGGGATCTGATATATATGCAAAATAAAACTTCTACCACTATATACTTACTAATTGTTTTAATACTGTAGGAGCTGACATGTGAAGATCAGGTGTGTCATCAGACATTTAAGAAGAAGAACTAAAATTGAGCAGAAAGCCTCCCAGATCTTCATCACAATGTTATGCTGTTATCTTTAGTCTAAAAAGAAGAACGAAGCCAGATTTTCATTCCTTTGACACTGCTATGTGAATATATTATGTGCCTGTTTATGGAAACAAACACATTTTATAGAAATAACAACAGTTGCAAACCTGATAAATTCCTTTGCCTTTCAGTCTGGAGTTAAATAAAAGTAATTGTCTTTCAAATAATGTTTCCCTACATCTTTATAATCACTTCAAGAGGAATGTCCATTAGCAAGGCTGAAAATTAAGAGTAAAATTATTTCAACCACAGTCTATCTCTCCATAGTGCTGTATTATTATAACGTCTTTGGGTGACTGCCTAACACTGGATATTCACTGGACTGTTCCTATTTAATTTAGTCCTGGTTCACTAAGTCCACAGTTTCAGGCAACAGAATGCCTCACTGAGCACAATACATGTCCTTTCACACCTGGATTGCTCCCTCGAATTTGGCCCAGGTCTAAAGCTGCTACTGGTTATCACCTGATAAATATCTCACGGCCTTTGTGAAGTGCTGCAGCTCCTCAATATGATCCTAACATGAATCAGTGACAATGCTGTAACTTCCAGTTAGAACTGGCAGCCTAATAATCATCCCAGTGGAGAAATCTGCTGCTGGAAGCAAACTCTACATTGAAGAGTTGCTCCGTGGTGTGAAAACTCAGGCACACTTAGGACTGTGAGAGGAAAACTGCAGAGTACACATGGTCTGCGTGTACCCTGTGCATAAAGAGTACCCAGCATGCTGCAGTCCTCACCTTGTACCACTTTTCAGAGACTGTAAAAAGAAAAGACTTTTCCTTGCAACTCTTCTCAATTTTATTCAGGGCTTTTTTCAAAAGAATTAATGCTCTTTGCTAAAGGCAAGTTTAAGTTAACCATGGATGATGAACACTACTTCAGTAGATAGAAACTTATATTATTCGACAAAATGTGTGCACACCTTCCCCAAAAGAGCTTGTATGCCCAAAAGCTCATCCACTTTTTCCCAACAACATGAATTATTCTAATAAAATACACTGTCTTTCCTACAACCTTGCCTTTCAGATAGAAAAACTTTCACATCAGCTTTAGCACTGTTAAGTTCCCTCTTGTCCATAGGCTCCCATCTTCTGTTTAGTATGGGAGAAGTGAAAATCCGCTAAACAGATCAGTGGTAGGGAAGTACAGAAAATATGTTAAAAAACTTTGGCAGAAATGGAGGAACATATGCTTTCTCCTCATCTCCACCTGCTCCTTAGCCCACTCACTGTCAATAGCTCAGGATAGGAAAGGAGTGAGACAGTCTCCAAGCTGACAGCTAGGTTATATCTGCAAAATTCTGAATTAATATATCACCAATACTTCTATGGCAATGGACATTGTCCTGGTTCCAGCTGGGATTGAGCTAATTTTCATTTTAGTAGCTAGTACAGTGCTGTGCTTTGGATTTAGTATGAGAATAATGCTGATAGCACACTGATGATTTCACTGTTGCTAGCTAGTGCTTCCTCTCAGTCAAGGACTCCAGGTTCCGTGTTCTGCCTGTGAGGAGGTGCACAGGAAGCTGGGAGGGAGCAGAACCAGGACAGCTGACCCAAACTGGCCAAAGCGATATTCCAAACCATAGAAAATCATGCTTAGCATATAAAGCTGCAAGAAGGGAGAGGGAGAACTGTTGTGCTTGGAATGGCATTCCCCAGTAATTACTTGGTCTTCCCAAGGAACGTTACACGTGATGGACCCTGCTGTCCTGGACATGGCTGAGCACCTGCCCATGGGAAGTGGTGGATGAACTCCTTGTTCTGCTCTGCTTGTGCATGCAGCTTTTTCTTTACCCATCAAACTGTCTTTAGCTCAGCCCTGGAGTTTTCTCAGGGAATGGCTGCGTGGTGTTTAGTTGCCAGATGGAGTTAAATCACGACGGGCATAGAAGTGCATATGTCAGGATATTTTTATGAATTGGACTTTGCTTCTCCTAATAAAAGTTGACTTGGTATCAAACTTCCTGTTTAGTTTGCACAGAAGAAACTGCACTTGGAGTTAGTAAACTCCTTATTTTGTCTTATTCAGCCCCGACCTGGACTTTTCAGTAGAAATGTATTTAATTTGTATTTCTAAGTCTCTGCTAGTTACAAGGATAAGAAGTACCACAGTTCATTAAGCTTTCAAAATATTATCAGAGGAACATAATCACCAGGAAACAAAATGTGTATGTTTTAATCAGTGACATTTCTCCTAGCTGGTTCTTGCCAGGAGTAACCCTGTTTGTAAAATCACACCAAATCATAAATCCAAAGAAAACCTTACATATATCACAAGGAACTATCATCAATTCACAAATGATGAGTTTGAAGAGGAAAAGCAAACACTCTTCAATTGTTTTTCTTATTATGCTCACTAATTCTATCTAATGGTTATGGTTCAGAAGTAAAGGAAGTAGGCAATTGAGCACAAATAGACTTTGATTAGGAGAAAACTGGATCTGACCCTTTTTTTTGCCTATCTTGAAAAAGAAAATTTCAGACTTTTTAACAGGAAGTGAGGAAATATGCAAGCTTTTTTACTCTCCAAAACAACATTTTGATTTTGCCCATAATTATATGCAAGAACTTGCAGCCTCCTTTACAACTGTAGCACAGTGCTGGAGACAGAGGAGATATTCATTATGTTGCATTATAATTACTTCCAAAGGTATCCTTGTTTGTATCATATTTGTGATGTTAGGTTGGTCTCTAAGCTGTTCAAAGTCCCTTATGTCCTTGTCAGCAGATTAAATACTTGTGCTGGAGGAAGGGACCTTGCTGGTAAATCAAAGAATGTTCATTCACATTTTTTCAGCCCTCTGGCACGCGGTGCTGTCTCAGCTGTTTTGGAGGATTACCATTTGCATGGATTCTTTTCCTCACAGAGAATATTGCTCAAACACAGCCCCAGGAAGGGAACTGATCAGCAATCTTCTGATCCAGTGTAATGGGTTGATGCTGGATGGATTCTAGGAACCCACCAAAGCCTCTCCCTCACT